>SZWC01011481.1:12333-26245 GCA_023375785.1 Penium margaritaceum | reverse complement strand
TTTGTGTAATCAATGCCCTCAATCTGAGAGTACCCCTTGACAACCAAGCATGTGTTGTGGCGCTCCAGTGAGCCATCCGGCTTCACTTTCTTGTGAAAGACCCACTTGACCTCAATAGCCTTCCTCCCAGGTCGAAGGTCAACTAGCTCGTAAACTTCATGCTCTCGGATTGCACGAAGCTCATCCTTGTAGACAGCATGCTAGGCGTCAGCATTCTCTAATGAGAGAGCTTCCCTCAATGTGCCCAGATCAGGCACCATAGAGAGAGAGAGAGAGAGAGAGAGAGAGAGAGAGAGAGAGAGAGAGCTCAGTGGCAAGTGCACATGCCTTAGTGCTAGGTTTGATGACCACAAGCTCAACTGCTACATCACAAGTGATATGAAACTCGTGAGTGGCATGATCGTGCCTTATGGGGCATGCTAGATGTACCTCTGTGTGCTCAGTGCGGACACTCAAGCCTAGGGCCTATGTGCCGAGACCACCACTCGCAATGCTGCGAGTGGAGCGCTTGGGTGCAGGACCTGAAACTCGTTGGACTCCGGATTCCAATGGTCGAAGGCAAACGCCAGGCTCACATGAGTAACCAGGGCTTGAGGGTCTCACCTCAGGCTCAGGGATAGGCACAACCATAGCTGGTGAGGGCTAAGGGAAAGGATCAGATGATGCAATGCGAGGAGATGCGTGTGTGGGAGATACAGGACTGGGTTTGATCATAGGAGCATGAGGTGAGTTAGGACCACGCACAGAGGCTGGAGTACTAGCGAACCCAAGCACAGGATCATGGGCACATGCGGGGAGCAAGGGATATAAGCCGGCTGTGCTGGAGAGGTCTCTAGGCCGATAGCAATGATTGCTGGGTCATCAAGAGTCGATGACCGTGAAATGGAGGGGGCTCGAATGGACGCATCAGTCGGGCGAGAGCTACTCGCAGGCTCAGACTCCCCAATCCGTCGAGAAGCCTCACACGGAGGAACATGCATGACGGAAAGAACGGCGATTGAGGCTAGATCACGGTATGTGAGAGACACAAAGAAGAGCGCGTCACGGGACTGAGCAATGTGACGACAGGCAGAGTCCCAAACATGCTAGGCCTTCGACCGCGGGGAGATGCCTACGAAGGCACACAAGCGACCCCGCGGTGGGACCTTGGGCTCCTGCTGGTCCTTGGTGTACCATACAAACCAAGGATCCCTATACACAAGCGAGACGCAGGTCAGCACGATGGCCAAACCAAAGCTCGTACTGTGTAACATGGCCCGGAAGGGGAACGTGCAGGAGGCGATTCCAAACCCACGTCATGTAGGCCAATCTTTCAAAAGTGAAGGACTCTGGGAAACCGCACTCAGACTGCATAGCGCGAATTGCATCCTCCATGGTGTAGTTCTAGCGCTTAGAGACACCGTTCTACTGAGGAGTAGCAGGAGCAGAGACCTGGTGAAAAACCTCGTGCTCGCCGAAGAAACCGTCCATCTCACCAAGAAACTCGCCGCCGCGATCCAGACTGAAGGTGCAACGTGTGGCGAGATTGACACTCAACCATCACTAGCCAGAGGCAAACCGCAAGAGCGGCGTCACTCTTTTGGTGCAAATTATAGACCCACCGCATCCGAGTAAAGTCATAAGTCAGGGTCAGGGCGTATCTGTCCCGATCGGACAGAGACTCGACAGGAAGAGGACTGAGAAGGTCTGAATGGGCCAACTCGAGAGGGCAAAGTACGCGAGAACGGGAGTCAGGGTAGGTGCAACGATGCATCTTACTCTATGCACAGAACACACAATCTGTCTTAGGAGGCTTCTCAAAAGAAGCCACATCAAGACCGGGTGTGGGCTTTGTCTGAATGAGCTTCGCCACAATGTTGGAGCCCACATGACATAGGCGACGATGCAATAATTGTTGGTGCTCGGTAGACAGAATGCCAGTGACAAACACTCGAGCAAGAGGGGAGGGGGAGCAAGAAGGAGGAGGAGAAATCCGAGAGACACGATATAGATCATCCACAACAGAGGCACAAAATACAATGGTACGAGTATCAATAGCCGTCACAATTGTGGAGTCTGCAGCGTGCTCCACAGAGAGTCCCATCAGTGCGCAAGCACGCACAGAAATCGAGTTGAGCTCAAGGTCAGGCACAAAAAGCACCTCGGAAAGATACAGGGGGCCAGACGGACCATCAAAGCACACCACCCCAACACCATAGACCAGAAAGGCCTGACCAGAGCCTCTGCGAACAGAGCGGTCAGAAGCAACAGGAACAAGAACAATAAAGTCACTACGACGACAGGTCATGTGATGAGTGGCACTAGAATCGATGATCCAAGTGCAACCGGGGTCACAACTAAAGGACGTCATTGTACAACGGGCAATGGAACACTCGACCTCAAATGGGTGCTGAGCAACAGAAGAAGAGGAACGACGAAGGGCATAGAGGTCCCACTCATGAATCCAATTTGTACTATCAAGCCCATCATCATCACATGCCAGCCGTGCCCCCCCACATGTTTCATCACGATCGACGAGAAAAGACAAAAAACAGTCGGTGAACCACCCGGTTTTGACAACACACTCGCACCTCCCTGAAAGTGAAGCGCCAGAAGATGATGGAGCCGGCCGATGGTGCCGTCACGCGGTTCTGGGTTGCCACTACTCGCCGATGAGGAACCGGGAATTGCTGCAATCGAGGTCGCCGTGCGACCGGAGGCTGTGCTACTAGACGGAGTGCATCCTGAAGACCGTGAGTGATCCCTGTCGAGTCAAGCAGCTGCTGGTACTCAGTGTAACGATGAGCGCCTCCACACTTGTAGCAATGGATAGTGTGTCCACTGCTACCGCCCGGGGACTGTGGCTGCTACTGCAACTGCTGCTACTACGACTGCTGGTGGCCCAAACCACGCTTCTTCCTACCATTTTCCTCCTGTGCCACGGCTCCCACACCCTGCATCTGAGTCAGGGTTGCCAGGGTGGAAGGGAAAGAGGAGGGTGTGCGAGAGGATGAATGAGTGGTGTGCAAGAGAGGCTTCAGCGGCGACGCGATGACCGCTGCAGCAAGAGAACTCTCCTGGTGGGCCACGGTTGCCTCGCGGGCAGAAGTCACCTGGAGGAAGAGCTGATGTGCCCAAGGCAGAAGCTGAAGGGAGGTGGAGAAGGGGACGAGCACAGCGTCATTGTACCCCAAGAAGGTATTCGCGTGCTCAAGACGGACTCAGATCATGAGTGTGTGAAGCGTCTAGAGATGTGCACCCCATGAAGTCCCAAGGCATGTGCAGATGTGCATGGCACGCTGCCAATAATCAGCTACAAACTCGGCAAGTCCCTGACAAAGGGAGTGTAAAGCACAAATGTGAGCAGCGCAGGTGGCATGCGTCTCTGCAACAAGCAAGGACAGTGTCAGGTCCCTGCCCCCATGTGGATCAGTACCCACGCCCGTGCTTGCCTCTCCAAGGAAAGGGCAAAAGTCAACGAGAGTCTCGAGCGGCATGGCGTAAAGGAGTCTGTGCATCGCCCGAGCCGCTGTCAGCACATGAGGTCAGTCCGTAACCTGGTACGGACTGTGATAGTAGGGCCATACCTCCTCTGAAGTGGCCTAGACCTGGAAGAGAGTCTCCCAACAGTCAAAGTCGTCCTTGCTGACATAGTGTGGAGGCGGTGTCTTGAATTCCTTGGGTTGCCGCTCCGTGGGGAGGACAACCACAGGCTGGGAAGAACGAGGGATGGGGAAGACTCCGGGGCGAGAAAACTCGCCTAGGTAGGGATCAGGCGAGGGTCGGATCCGAGGAACAGGGAATTAGAATGTGCTTGAAGCTGGCGAAGATGCTCCTGAAGCACGCGAATCTCCCTCTCATGGGTGTCGTCATCCATCCCTGGTATGCCAGGGTCCTCATCCAAAGGATCAAAGAGTGGCTGGTCTTGTGCTGCTGCTCTCCTCGGTGTAAATGTTGACTGCTATGCAGAAAGTATGGCACCGCCGACTCCCCCGGATGTCTGCTGTGGGGCCGTGGCCTGACTACAAATAAGATCGGTGAGCGTACGGATGGTGTCATTTTGCTGTTGCTGCTGACGATGTATCTTATTCTGCTGACTCCGCATATTCGAAATGGCCTGCAAGCGTGGGCTCATGACCCTTGAGGAGGAGGAGGAGGGGTCTAGTGGTCCTTTTCCCTTGTCCCCAGTTGGAGCCATGTCAGTGCTCAGTATGGACCGGGACGTCAAACCGGTAGGATCTCAGAACCGTCAGAGGCTCCCGAGGATTTGAAATGGCAATTTTATACGTTCGGACCCCAAAATTTGACCAAGGTAACCTCAGCAGGGATTTTCTAATGTCAGCAAGGACTCAATGACATCAGCAAGGAAAATGCTGATATTAGCACAGTTTCCTTCTTTTCTTTTCTTTGTTCTTTGCCAACCCTCGTGGCTGTTGGGCGGCTGCTCCACTGTAGCCACATGAAAGCTGCGTAGAAGCTCTGATTCTGCCAATTGGAAGCTGCGCGGCAGCTTCGATTGGCTGCTACCGCTGCTGCGCCTGCGCTTGTAGCAGCAGCTGGGCAGTTGCTTCCACACCTGTGGCAGCAGTTGTGCGATGTTGCTACGCAGCGGCACTGCTACGCGCAGCTCTAGCTGTGCGATGATCCTGCTATGCGCTGCCGTTGCCACGTTGCTGCTGCTGTTGCTAGCTGATGCTCCTCCTACTCAATGTTGCCGTTATTGCATGCAACTACTTGCTGCTATTGTTGCTGCCTGTTGCCGCCTGCTATGGCTGCTGCCTGCTACCGCTGCATAGCACTGCTCTTGCTACGCGCTGCTGCTGCTGCTCCCCGCCGCCGCCTGCTACGGTTGCGGCTTGCTGCTGCCGCTACCAATGCCAATGCCAGAAGCTGCTAGCGGTTGCCGCCTGCTGCAGCTGTCGCCTGCTGCTGCTAGCGGCTGCTGCTGATGCACTCTCACGTGCTGAAGGTGGGTGACGTCACCGACAGTCGGGTGATATCGACAGGTCCATGTGGTCCATGTGGTTGCAGCGGTGACGCTCATAGCTGCTACTTTCTTGCGTCACTACTGTGCAATTCGGCGAGAACCGTCTCACCGCTCTGATACCATGAGAAGATGCATGGAAGCTTCCTAGCGACACAGCCGCTGACTAGGCGTCAGTGCCTGGTCAGACGGTGACGGCAGTCACAAGTTGCATACACAACGGCAAGGGTCTTGCTAGAAGACACAAGGCAAAGTGTCAAAATGCTTCAATAGCATTTGCAGAGAGAAATGGAAAATGAAAGGTCCATGGCGTAAGTACCTGCCGTGGCGCACGGCGGGTGTCGCATGCGGCAACACAAGGTCTGTCCTTAAAACAGACAAAAACCACTGTTTTGTCGTAACTCGGAGTAGACACATTAGAACGCTATGCCGTCTAAACCTAGATGTGCACAATCACAAACCGGACGCGTCCACCGATAAACCCCTACGTGCTGTAGAAAAACTGCAAGAGGATCGAGGCAGCGTCCAAAGCCCTGGGACGGTCGTCGGTCAGCTCCAATCTGGTGTTCCACCACCAAACGATCCACTGGTACCACCTGGGTCCGCATCAAGGATGTGCATGAGGATGGACACGGCCGAGTGGTCAGAGTAAATTGTAGAGGTTGATTGGAACATCACAAATGACAGCATAGGGGTATACTGTAACGTCACAATACACCCCGTTTGCATATTGAGTCATTAAAGGTATTTTTAGCATTTTTCTATTTCTTGGAACACGTCTTAAGAAACAGGTGGAAAAGCCTCCTATCTTTAGATGGCATTTCTGAATTGCTCGTAAAAATGTTTTTTCAACCCTCGTCTCCAAATGACATTGTACAATGTATCCACCAATTGCCTCCCCCCCCCTCCCCATGCCATTTAGGAAGGTCTCTTTTCCTTCAAAAACATGTTTGATAATCATAACATTTTTACAATGAGAGATTTCACTTAAGTTGCCAAATGGAAGTGTCTGCACGATGACCATGTATCCGACGGGGTACCTCATCATCTGCAGGGCAAACTGAGGTCAAATTGTCGAATTCAAGGCTTATAGAAGTAGAATTTGAAACACAGGGTGAATGTAGATCAAAATTGTTCAAACGGGGTGGATAGTGTTTCCGACCATTCGGAACGGGGTACCACGTAACGTTGCCGCATCCATTTTCTTATCTTCGGAACTTGTGTCCTTCGTTCAATCCACGAAAAGCCCTGTTCCGGTTAGGGAGTGCAACATGGCACGAAACTGTTGAAACATAACGTTGTGATTGAATAAGGGGAACGGAAAATCCTGTCGATATTGTGCCTCACTCGAGCATCTACAGTTGAGTTTTATACTTTCAGTATCCAAAAAGAACCAGATTTTCCTTATTGGATGATCGTTATTGTGGTGTAACCAGGCATTGCAACCATTGAGCATTTCAAATCGTCTTTGTCTGTCGACAAAAAAGCCATCGTCGGCATTGTTCTAACTTCAAATGTTCTTTTTCCACCAAGGTCAGTGACATGGTTTCTCTTGGACAGTAAGATATCCCTCGCAAAATGCTCTTGAAGGCTACATGGGCCCCTTGATATGGCGTTTGGTTCATGTAGGAAAATGTTGGAAGGGAGTAAGACCTTGCACCGAAAGAAATCCAGAAAGAGAAAAAATTGTTGAGGCTCAAGTTCTGAAACTCTCAGCAATTTCTAGGATCAACGATATTATGACATGATTGCTGAATTTCAATACCACTTAGTCGAGTAGCAAAATTTTTGTTGCACTACCATTAAGGGCACATTGCTTTCACTACCTTCGTTGCAAAAAAAATCACGACGAAGGCAGATACCTGTTTCAATGTCAGACATAGGAAATTTCGAGGATGTGATCAAACATGTAGTCTATGCCGCGGTCAAACGGCGTCCATATTGTGACCTGCTATCATGTTTTCAACCAACTAAATACGCTTACCTAATGGCCATTTTTAGTGATTGGAAAATTCTCCCTATGATTATGTAAGTGACGTTGCGTAGCATTTCTCCATCCTACTTCGCATGTGCTACATGTGAATGATATCTTGCTGTACTTCAACAGGCTCATGGTTGTGATTACATTCGTCAAAGGGAACAATTGTGTTGTTAATCGGTACTTTATTCAAAGAGAGACTAAAAACAACCCAGCCATGTGTCTGTCCATCCGCTTTCCAATCAGTTCGGTTCGTATTGAGACCTTTTTGTTTTCTCCAAAGCATTTTTTTGCATTGGATACCTGTCATAAAAAGGCTTCTCATTCATCAGCTATCCATCACGATGGCTTGTGGTTTTTCTAATCATATTCTTGTTCATTGCAATATGAGAAATCAAACCTATTTTTACGAAGCCCGTATGACTTTTCTCAAATGGCACAATCTCAACTATTAGAATACAAGCTACTCAGCAAGATTTATTACTCTGGCATTCATCATTATCATGGCTGTTTTCACATTGCAAACATGCATTCCATAGACATGCACTTTTGTTATCAACCTCTCCGCTTGACGAGGACCATCTACAACATCTGAGGTCTCACCAAAAAAGGCAGGCGTGACACCGAGTCAACAGTGGGATCAAGTTAGGTAGTTCTTGTAAAGCTATCCTTGTTTCTTTTTCCTGTTCAATTTAATTAATCACTAGGACCGTTTCCATCACAATAAAGTGGAGATGGAGACATGTCAACAATCCATTCATATCATCATCCTTTTATTCCCTTTGTATTGAGCGCCGTGAAAGTGGATAAAACAGGCCCACCCAACACATTGATCCGCCTATCCTGTCCATCCATAACCAGTATTCACCCACAAAAAATTAAGACATGACTATCACTAGATAAACAGGTAATGGACCAAACTAATACCTTCTCTACAAATATTTCTAAGCAATGAAGATAAGCTCTTCTTCTGTCCTCAATAAATATCCCCTGCAATTCAAACACCCATCACACGGAAAGTTCTTTGTCACTGACATTCCTCGCCCTTGTCCTTTGAGGAGTCATGTTGGGTGCATAAACTTACCCATAGGTGAAAAGATCCATTTTATATCAAGGCTGTGGCTGGAACCCTTCAACTATCGATCCAGGGTGCGTGTGCTTGTGGCCGAATTTGATGGTCAAAGCTACAAGATACAAGTTTTGCTCAATGTTGGATGTGCTTGGTCATGGTCAGATTCGATGATAGAATGCTAAATGACAATGCTACATTTGCTCAATGTTGTTCAGGAATTTTGGTGTCCACAAGCTGCAAGCGATCAATTCCTCGTTAAGCACCCTGGTCATAAGTCGCATGCTTATGGTCATCTCTTGAGGGAATTCTCTTGATCAAAATCAATGATTCAAATTTCAACTAGATACATCCCACCTTTACAAGATGAGAGGAGACTGGTTGAACCAAGTCTGTTCAGCCATTTGTGCAGTATGTGGGACTCACCAGGTTGGTTGGTTGGATGGATTGCAATTGAAGATGAAGCTACTCTGCCTCGACGCCAATCCATGAAGAAACCCAGAGGAAAGCACAAGTGATGCCGATGGTTGGACTCATGAAAACATCAAATCTGACCACAACAAGGAGCACCTACTAATGAGGAATATAGGAGTCCACAAGTTGCATGCGACCTATAGCTCCTTCAAGATCCTGATCATTAAGTGGTTTGATTATCGTCTTGTCAAGAGGGCATTCTCCCAAACGCGAACAACAATCAAACCTTCAACAGCATAAATCACATGTTGATTGGACGAGAGGGAGTGATTGAACCAATTCCATTCATCCATTTCTGCGCTGTGTGGGACCCGCTAGGTTGGTTGATCTAGGGTCGCAGGGGACCCATCGTGATGGACAAATACAGAGAACCAAGCGACAATACCTCAATGGCAATCTATGGGGAATCCTCACGGATAGCACAAGCAATAATGATGGCTCAACTCGGCCAACCATCAGATTTGACCACAACCATTCACACACCTACAATTTATGGTGCGAAAAAACAATGTGGAGTCTAGAAGACATGCATGAACAGCACATTGGATGCCCTGCATTCAAGGTTTAACTATTTGGATGGCTCCCCAATAGGACAGTTGGTGACAACCTGTGCAGCGGATACCAATCAACATGGCCAAGCATTGTATCCAACAAGAGGCTCATGCGTGGCGCGTACATCTCAAGCGAGTGGAAGAAGAAAAAGTGGCAGCAGCTGGTTCATCGGCCTCAACAGCCTAATCAGCCTTATCAGCCCCATGGGCATAAAAAAAATTTGTGATGGTTTACGAGGAGTTCGCCTCTCTCATCTGAGACTTTGCAGACTTATTCCCCAAAG
This sequence comes from Penium margaritaceum, assembly GCA_023375785.1. NCBI lineage: Eukaryota > Viridiplantae > Streptophyta > Zygnematophyceae > Desmidiales > Peniaceae > Penium > Penium margaritaceum. Next base: position 16,926 of record SZWC01011481.1, on the reverse strand, counting down.
AACTTCCAAAAACCTTACCACCTTAATGCGACAGCGACCATAGCATCGAACCAAAACTGTGCAGCCGACCCACCATTCAAGGAGCCAATCGGATGAGCAACCACGAGATGATTGAGATGAAAATGCAGCTTGATGAGATGTTAGGTCAAGGGTTCATCCGCCGATCCACGTCACCAAACGCCGCACCAGTACGTTTTGTAAAAAGGAAAACTGGCAAAATGCGAACGTGGGTGGACTAAAAAGCGTTGAACGATAGTAGCATCGCTCAATGCCTTGTAGTCCACCCTCTTCCCCAAGCCGACGAACAATTTGACCAACTCCGAGGGGCCCGGATTTTCACCAAAACTGACCTACTCATGGGCTATTACCATATCAGCATGGCAGATGTCGACATCGAGAAGAGGGCATTCCAAACACGCTACAGGCATTTCAAGTTCACAATCATGCCATTTGGACTCGCAAATTTCCGAGCAAAGTTCATGGCGGCGACGAACAACATTTTACGCCTGTTCCTTGACGATTTTGTCATGGTATACCGTGATGACATTTTGGTGTACAGCCGCACCCTTGAGGAGGACGATGGACATCTCTGAAAAGTTCTCAAAGTTTTACAAAGAGAATCTTTTTGGAAATCTCCCGAAGTGCAACTTTGGTTGCCGTTCGACCGGGTTTTTGGGCCACGTCATCAACAGTGAATAGATCATGATGGATCTGAAAAATGTGGCAGCAGTCGTTGATTGGCCAACGCCGACCAACGTCCAAGACATTCCTCCACTTCCTCAGCTTCTGCAATTACTACTAACATTTCTTACAGGATTACGCATGAGTATCAGTGTCTTTCTCCGATCTCACTCAAAGTGAAATGAGTGGCGGTGGGGAGACAGCAAACAAGAAGCATTCACCACTTTTGCAGAACGCTGTGACCTCACCGCCAGCCCTACAATTAGCCGATCCAGTGATCGACTATATCAAGGCTGCGGACGCCTCCGACCGAGCCATTGGCGAGGTTCACTGACAAGATCACGGCAGCGGAAAAAAACCGGCTGCACACATGTCCCAAAAGTTAAGTGGACCGGAACTCAACTACGTCGTACACGAAAAGGAGATGTTGGAGGTTGTACATGCATTTAACAGATGGCGGTGCTTTATTATGTTCCGTCGATGCGTTGTACACACCGACTATCACGCACAAATATATTCAACGATGTAGCCAAACCTCAGTTGACGTCAGACCCGGTGGATGGCGTTTCTCAAATCCACGTTTGACTACGATATTGAGTTTCGACCAGGTAAAACCAACCCTGCCGATGCACTCAACCACCGACCAGACTTGATGGCTAAGGCAGCAATACTTCAACTGGAGCGAGATCCATATCTCAAGCAGCTGTTCACCCGTGGCTATGACCAGCGCGGTGGATACAAAAAAGCCAAGCTCTGGTACGACGTACCCTATTGGCAACGTCGATTCACTCGCCAGGTGTCGTTCCCTCGAACGACGAATTCCGCCACATGCTGCTCGAAGAGTGCCACGACACCGGTCCTGGTGGAAATTTTGGTGAAGACAAGATGCTGAAGAAGCTGGCAAAGCACTACTGGTGGGCCAAGATGCGAACCGACGTGGCCAACTTCTGTACTTCCTTTGACATGTGTCAGCGAAAAAAATCCCGTTGCACACGGCCACCCAATCTTTTGCAGCATCTCCCCATTCCAATGGAACCGTGGACCGACAACTCCATGGACTTCATTACCGGATTACCGGTCACATCCGAGGGATATGACGCAAATATTTTGGTTGTTGACAGGTTTTTAAAGATGAACGCGTTGTCCAACGCCGCGTTGTCCTGTCAGGTATATGGGTAACGCTGAGGGATATGACACAATATGGGCATCATATCCCTCGACGTTGTCCAACGCCCATATTGGGCAACCCATAAATAGAGACATGGGCGTTGTCCAACGCCAAAAAAAAACACGGTAGACACTTGGAAAGACACAAGCGGTGATGAAGCGAGCAGCCAACCGACATTGCAGCAACGACGTGTTTGCTACTAGTGACAAAGTTCTCCTCAGCTCGGCAAACTTCAAACTCCATGGAGACGACCGCTTGAAAATCAAACCCTGATGGTTGGGACCCTTTGAGACCAAGCACATACAAACCACTGTGGCTGCATGAATCAAACTCCCCAACACTATGCAAATTCATCCGGTGCTCCATATCAGCATACTCAAACAGTACCGGGACCCCGATGAGAACTTCCCCGGCATGGATGTTTCTTTGCATCCTCCTAGTGGATGAGAAAACAGAGTATGTCATGGAGGACATCCTCGGCCATCAATGACATGGCAAGAAAACGGATTATCTTGTTAATTGGCATAGTTAAGATGTTGCGCATGACAGTTGGGAACCCTATGACAACCTCCGTGACGTTGATCATCTAATTGACGGATACTATGGCTGTCACCGGGCCACATCTATACGTGCACCAAGACATTGCGGCTAAAAGGGGGGGGGGGGGGAAGTGTCACATACCAGAAATACACAAGTCCCTTATCTTTCCGAGTGAAATTTTCTGTCATTACACAAATAGCCCACTGTGCAACGAGACCTCAATTTTCACTCCGACGGTCAAGGACAATTCGGCCAACTCCCCTCCCCTCAGTGATCCTTCTTGCATAATATGATAACATTGACCACTTTCAAGAATAATCAACACAAGTATCACAACCTTTCGTTCCAGTTCTCGACGCATTGATACATGTATGTATATACATATATACATATGTTTATCGAGATGTATAAAGATGCATATTGCATCTTTGCCGTCAATCTTCAAAACCTTCCAATTCCTTGGCCGAGCTTCTCGATCCGACCACTTATGACATGACTCCACACGCATCGCTCGACAATCAACTCGACGACTTCAACTACGTCTCATTTTTAACTTGACACTTGTACGTATGTGTTCGATCGTTTTGACACTTTTCATAAAAATACACTTACCGTTAGTTATAAACTTCTCAAGTGTCATGAATTCGCAAACCGTGTTCTGCCGTTCAACTTCTACCTGTTCACCATCCATGCTTTGTTTGGCATAACACTTTTTCACCCTCTCTTTCCCAGTCCCTAACACTTGGGAATTTGTCTTGGTACGTAGAGTGAACCTGGTTCACAACGTTTGGCAACCGGATATGTGGGAACCTTTCCACGTTTCCTCAATGACCTGTCACATTTGGTTATCTGGTTTTCACCCTCTATTTCATTGCTTTGTTACAATCTACCCTCGTCGTCAAGACCCAGGTGCTTGGGGTTATTTCCAGGTACCTTGTAAGACCGTGTTCTTGGTATATTATGTGGCTTTGGAAACCTTTTTCAGGTTCGTCCATCTTATTCTCTCAGTTGTTGTTTGTTTGGCAGCATGGCATCGCATGTAGTGCCGCCATCCGGGATGACATGGACACCACCGTACAAGGTCCCATCATTCTAAGGACCACCTTTGGTGTTCTATGATTCTTTTCTGTGGTTGTAGGTGTGAGCTCCACATGCATTCTCTTCCTCTCCTCTGACATTTTGTGATGCATTGTTTGGGTTGTGCATCATCTTCTCTTGCCGTTCCAAGCAGCCTTGATGTGTGTCACATGTTATTTCCAGCCCAAATGCCACATTGTTTCTAGATCCTCGATTTAGGTTCCACTCAATACGTGAAGTCGTCTCTTCTATCTGGATTGTTTCTAGATCCTCGATTCAGGTATATGTTTCTAGGGATGTTGGTGATGTACTTCTTGTGTGCACTGGATCAGGCCACATGTTGTCTGTCCTTGTTGTTGGTGTCATGCGGCTTGTTGGTCCTATGATTGCCTACAGTACTTTTTGTGCCCCTTTTTCTCATGTTCTGCTGTCATTTTCTGCCCTCGATGATCAGAGCATGAAATTTGTAACGTCTCATGCTGTCTGAAATGTATCACTTCAGTTATTTGGGCGCGTCATGCTTTGTGGTCTCTGTTGTGAAACATGGTACCGGTTCTCCATACTTTCGTTGACTCCGCTTGATACTGCCACCACACATGTGCATGTGGTGCCTTCACTCTCTCTCCTAGGCACACATGCTTGCTTCATCACCCCATCCATGTGAACACTCCTTCTATTCATAGCTTACTTCGTCATTAGCTAGTAGCCGGACCGGATGCTTCCGCTTTCCCCAATGTTAGCACTGCAAACCAGCTAGATCAAGTCCAAGGCAAGGTGCAAACTTCCCATGTTCATGTGTCCACGTCTTGCACCCGTGAGCTTCGCACTTGTCCATGCTGATGTCATGGGACCGTTTCAGGTCGAGACCCTTGGTGGAGGTCACTACATCCTCTGTTTGGCTCACGCATATTCTCAATTCCGTTAGATCTTTTCACTCTACCTGAAGACTGACATCAGTTCCACACTTGAGTCCTGGCTCATCCTGGAAGAAAGTGTCTGTCAATGCAAGCTCTAGATTCTTCCTCGATCATGGTGGTGAGTTGGTTGGTCCAACCTTCATTTTCTTGCGTCAGTTTGTGTCTGGTTTGGGTCTTCCTCCCCGTAAACCCCTTATCATAACGGCATGT
>SZWC01011480.1:33188-46584 GCA_023375785.1 Penium margaritaceum | reverse complement strand
GCGGGCGGGCGGGCGGGCGGGCGGGCGGGCGGGCGGGCAGGCAGGCAGACAGACGGAAGGATGGACAGACGGAAGGACGCACGGAAGGACAGATGGACGGACGGACGAACGGATGGACAGACGGGCGGACGGACGGACGGACGGACGGAGGGACTGACAGACAGACGGACGGACGGACGGACGGACGGACGGACGGGCGGACGGACGGACGGACGGATGGACGGACGGACGGACGGACGGACGGACGGACGGACGGACGGACGGACGGATGGACGGACGGACGGAAGGACGGACGGACGGACGGCCGGACGGACGGACGGATGGACGGACGGACGGACGGATGGACGGACGGACGGACGGACGGACGGACGGATGGACGGACGGACAGATGGACGGATGGACGGACGGACGGACGGACAAAGACGGACGGAGGACGGATGGAGGGACAGACGGAAGGAAGGACATACAGACGGACGGACGGATTGACTGACAGAGGGACGGACAGAGGGACGGACACATGGACAGACACATAGACGGACGGACGGACAGACGGAGGGACGGACTTCAACTGGGAGCATGTCACTCCCAGGATGTGAACAGGTCACCCGTCCATCTTTCCTTCTTTGAATGTTTACGCACCCAGACTTCAGGGTGGACAGTCCCCACCCCCGCCCTTCCCCCCCCCNCCCCCCCCCCTCCCCCCCTCCCACTCTCCCCAGGCCCACATTGGGTGGTATGAAACGAAATTTTCAATCCCCTTGGGACCGGATAATGCAGCCCGTAAGATTCGGTTCTTTTAGCCAACTTCTGGCAGTAAAACTTGAGGTCAGGCCGTGAATCAAGACATTCCAGGTTTTCTTCACTGCAGTAGTGTAATATTTACGTGGTTTTCAGGTGCTCTTTGTTTCTCATCAGAAAAATCACCTACAGGTGCCGAAGATTTTCCAAGGATGCAAGAAAAGATGGAAGACTGCCGCTCAGCTGGTTGCGATATAAACTTCTGCAACACAGGCAGCCATTGGGCAAGGACAAAGCACAGTTCATTACCCCACTGCTGGTGCACGACAGAGCATGCACAATTTCCCCATGTGCTTGCAGGCATGGAGATTGGGAAGTTGCACCATTAGGGCATCTCCTCCTGAGTTGTGACCAGAACGACTCCAACAAGAGAAAGCCAGGCTGGTCCATCCAACAGAAACACACACATGACAGTTTCAATAGTAACATTAATTTCACAACTGAATGTTTCTCACAACTCTATGTTTCTTGCTGCAGGGTCCTTGTCAAGCACACGGCATGAATCAATCAGTTGCATCAATCAGCTTTAAGTCATAAGGACAACGCAAACAGTTATCTACAATGAAGCTCCTTCACAGAACAAAATGAATTCATTGTCTGTTCTCCACATGGTTCGCACATCTCCACGTATGTGCATGCACTGTTCTTTTGCTGCCCCGTTTGAATGTCACTTACAATCGTGTCAGCTTACTCAGGGCCTCCAAGGATGAAGAGATGCTACCAGTCAGCTGGTTGCGGCCTAGGTCTCTGCAATTTGTGCAGCATGTGGCATTTCTAGTCGACATTGTGCTGCGATGCAAACTGAGGATCTTCTATCGTTGCCACGCTTGCTGTCTGTACCTGATTCTTCTTTTTTTTCTTTTTTTTTCCTCCTCTGTACAACTTCTGATTTCTGCAATACCTGTCAATGTCAACAAGCGGTGGGAAGACAGTCCAGAACGCTGGCTAGTTCTCGGTTGGCAAGTTCATGGAAAGCTCGTCCCAGAGCAGCCAAGAAAGGTAACCTGTTGAATGGCCACCCATCATCTTCCCGGTTAGATACGTCTGAAATTAGAACCCAACACTCCAAACTCGGCGATCATGATTTGCGTCCATGGCACTAGCAAAAGGATAATGGTGGAAGACCTAGATCTTGTGAAAGACTGCCACAGTTTAGAGACCAAGTTACAGTCTCCTCTCTCGCTTTTAACGTCACGGCATTCCATACGCTTAGGGTTGGTCTGCCATAAAATCATGAACAAGATTTGCGATCATTGCGATGCGCTACACGAGGTCTCTAAAGTTGAACTCAACAGAAGTACTGCTCTTGCGTGGCATGGATCAGTGACATAAGCAACAACAGCAGCAGCAGCAGCAGCAGCAGCAGCAGCAACAAAGAAGACGATGACAAAGACAATGACGCCCACGACGTTGACAATGACGACGAGGAAGACAACGGCGATGACAACGACAACAACAACAGCGTCGAGGACGATGACGACTACAACAATGACGATGACGACGGTGACGTGTGCGACGGCAACGGCAGCGACGACGACGGCGACAACGATGACGACGTCAACACCACCAAAGGCAACGACGACAACGAAGACGACGACGACAACAACGACAATGACGACGACGACGACGATGACGACGACGACGACGACGATGCCGACGCCGACAACGACGACGCTGACGACGACGATGTCGATGACGACAGCAACAACGACGCTGACGACGATGACAAGGACAACGACAACGACAACGACGACGACAACAAAAACGACGACAACAAAGACGACAATGACGACGACGACGTCATTGACACCGATGATGACGACGACAACGGCCACGACGACCACGATGACGACAACAGCGGCGGTGGCAGCGGCGTCGACGACGAGAAAACACTAGCCAGCATCAACAGTGAGAATGTGGACGAAAACAAAAGCACAAATAACTGGCCATGGGAGTTGTTGTTTGCATAATCCCCCTTATTGGCATACTGTGTCTGCATTGCTCTTCCTGCTGCTTACATATATTCAACGCTGACTAGACCACCAAATGACACTGGAATGTTGCCAGTAAGCTGGTTGTAACCTAAATCTCTGCAGTTCATGCAACAGAATGACGGGGCATTTGAACAGTGCATTGGACAAGTGCATGCACACACGTCTCAACATGCGCACAGGACTCAGTTGCATTCTGAGTTCTTTCCCTCTCTTTTTCAGGTAGTCTTTATTGATAAATGGAAGGGATGCCACCACGGAGCAGCACAAGCACGTGGTAGATTAAGAAAGGCTGCCATCCATGGCATGGCACAACAAGGTTAAAGAAGAAGGAAATGAAAAAACAACGAACATCAGATTGTCAATAGGATCTCCTCCCCATCAAGAGGTTCAGTGTAGCAGAGGTCTGACGAGGCAAGAGGGCCTATTGGCCACAGCCTCGGCGGGGCGGACAAGTCGTGCTAAGAGACCAATCCAAACCCCCACGCCACAGGCCGGAGTCGAGAATCACTCCGCATTCCTGCTGAATCCCAGCAAAGGGGAGCCGCTATGCAAAGAGAGTCACTCGACCACCCTGACTGATCTGCCTCCCTGCGACAACCACGACCCTTCTTTAATCACAAGGAAGCCAGCCAGCGGATGAAGCACCATTTCCCTCCCTTCCTCAGCCCCTTACCTCCCCTACCCTTTGAAGCCGGCCGCTCTGAAAATCTTTTAGATTTTTTTACTCACAAACATATGTATGACGGACATTTACCAACAAACGCTTTGCTTTTAAAATCGCTCTAACAGTTGAGTCGACATGCTTGTCCAGGGAAAAAACAGGGGTTTTTCCATCCCTGCATCGGACTACCAGAGCTCTGAACACTGGACCACTGGACCACTGAACCGTCAGAGCATAAGACCACTAAACCAGTGCACCACTGCAGCACTGCACCACTGCACCACTGCACCACTGCACCACTGCACCACTGCAGCACTGCAGCACTGCACCGCTGCACCACTGCACCGCTGCACCACTGCACCACTGCACCACTGCACCACTGCACCACTGCACCACTGCACCACTGCAGCACTGCACCACTGCACCATTGCACCCCTGCACCCCTGCAGCACTGCAGCACTGCAGCACTGCAGTACTGCAGCACAGCACCGCATCACAAGACCACTGGACCAGTAGACCACTGGGCCAAAGGATTCCACGTTGCACCAATGCACTTCTCTTCTACCGCAGTGGTACTTTTCATGGCCGCAGCCCTTGTACTGCCAGAGTGCTTCCTGTGCTGGAATGTCTAGAAGAGCTCGCCCACTCTGCAACATCTGCAGCGGTCACAGTGTTTCTGGGTCCTGCAAGCCTCCAAGCGTCCTTCTTTATTGTTGCATGCCCTAGAGGCTCACAGGATGAAATGTGATAGACAAGCTTACCAACGTTTTAGACCTGTTTTTCCTGAGTGCTGTGATTGAAAAGCTTTAGGAGAAAAAAAGTACTCCAAATGTTTCTGCACAACTGTTCCTACGGTGAGAAAGCTGAGGCAAGTGCGACCACATCCGCACCCCCATTCCAAGGCTGCCTTCATGCTAGAATTTGGTGAAGGCATAACGGATTTTCATGGCATTGGCCTCCCTACCAGCTATGTCCCATCCACCGGTTGCCTGTTGCATGGATCACAAGAGGCTAGGGGGGCGAGCGCCAAACGGCGTCGGTGTCAGCAATTGAAAGAGCACACAGTTCATCATCCACCAGTGCATCACCAAATGCTATTTTAACTTCATTTCACTGCACAGTGAGCCCCACCCCAATCCTCAGACATGACGTGGTGGCAATTAAGGTAGAGCATCTCCCTAAGATGAAGCCATCCGTGAAATAAGGGTATTCATGAAATCCAAGCCGCCTTGAATAATGTTGTCCATGAAATGATGCTGACTATGGAATGATGCTGTCCATGAAATGATGCTGACTATGAAATGATGCTGTCCATTAATTGATGCTGCCCATGAAATGATGCTGTCCATCAAATGAAGCTGACTATGAAATGATGCTGTCCGTGCGATGACAACCTCCGTGGACTGATAGCGTCCATCACATGATAACGTCTATCAGGTGATGGCGTCTTTCTTTTTCGGCATCCGCATCTCTGTTCACTGCTAGCGTGTGAGCCGCACAATTCATTAGTCTGGAATCTATCCATAGTGCTCTAATAGGAACAGGGTGCCGGCTCGGCACCAGGTTCACTCCTGTACCACATTGCTGTCGAGGGAGGTTAGTCGTGAAGCACCGCAGTGGGCAGCTCCTTGCAGGCTCTGTGACATGAGGTAGGAAGTTGTGCGGCACACAACCTGTCTGTGCCAGTTTGTATGCATTTCTTTCATGTGGGTGCCTAAGCAATAGTGCAACCGCACTCTACAGAGCATGTTCATCAAATAACCCTGAAGTGCAACAATGGACTCTCACAGGTGCTGAACATCTGACAGACTGCCGAGTGATGCTGGGATGCTGTCCATCAGCTCGTTGAGGAACATAGCTCTGCAGCAAAGCCAGCCATTGAGCAAACCAATGCGCCAGCATCATTGCAGTGGTCAAATTAACCGACGATTCACAAACCAATAAAACTTACCATCATGGGCACATTTCTTGAAGACCTGCATGTCAGTAGCAAATGACATGCAGGTCTTCAGCAAATGTTCAGCTCAACAACATTGTAAGTTACTGTGCATATGCATTTGGGGCTGTGCTGTGCATCGGCAGACTTGGGAATAGGGGATGGCAGCAAAACAGCTTGGGGCTCCGACCGGATGCCCTTGTGTTTGACTCGGCCCAGGGCACGGTGTGGGTGGTGGACGTCACCATGGTGGACGCCCTGTCGGACAAGGTGAAGGAGGAAGGGCAGACTCTCCCCGCAGCAGAGGCCGCTAAGGCGAAGCACTACAGGGCCGCCCTTGCACAGCACCCGGGGTACCGGCTGCGCACGGTGGCTTGGGAGATCTTCGGCGGTCTTGGCATGGATTGTTGGCACTTCNGGAAGTTGTGCGGCACACAACCTGTCTGTGCCAGTTTGTATGCATTTCTTTCATGTGGGTGCCTAAGCAATAGTGCAACCGCACTCTACAGAGCATGTTCATCAAATAACCCTGAAGTGCAACAATGGACTCTCACAGGTGCTGAACATCTGACAGACTGCCGAGTGATGCTGGAATGCTGTCCATCAGCTCGTTGAGGAACATAGCTCTGCAGCAAAGCTAGCCATTGAGCAAACCAATGCGCCAGCATAATTGCAGTGGTCAAATTAACCGACGATTCACAAACCAATAAAACTTACCATCATGGGCACATTTCTTGAAGACCTCCATGTCAGTAGCAAATGACATGCAGGTCTTCAGCAAATGTTCAGCTCAACAACATTGTAAGTTACTGTGCATATGCATTTGGGGCTGTGCTGTGCATCGGCAGACTTGGGAATAGGGGATGGCAGCAAAACAGCTTGGGGCTCCGACCGGATGTCCTTGTGTTTGACTCGGCCCAGGGCACGGTGTGGGTGGTGGACGTCACCATGGTGGACGCCCAGTCGGACAAGGTGAAGGAGGAAGGGCAGACTCTCCCCGCAGCAGAGGCCGCTAAGGCGAAGCACTACAGGGCCGCCCTTGCACAGCACCCGGGGTACCGGCTGCGCACGGTGGCTTGGGAGATCTTCGGCGGTCTTGGCATGGATTGTTGGCACTTCGTCAGTCGGTTCGCGGCATTGTGTCTGGTCAGGGCAGGCGCAGTGAGGCTGACCAGCCGGTCTGGTCGGCGCGGGCGGTGTCCCTGTTTGCACAGCGGCTCTCCGTTGCTGGGGAGTCGGCAGCAGTGTCATGTGCTCCGCGACTTTGGTTTGTGGCGTGGTGGTCTGGACGACGTTGGGCAGTGTCGCGTCTGTTGAGCTGCCGCGGTCGTGGCCCCTTGGCCCTCTTACGCTGTCAGATCTTTGCTAAACTATGCCGTTGGACGGCAAGGAGAGTGTCCTCAGTCCTTGACTCTTGTTCCCCTGCTTTTCCTCTCTACCTAATTGCACCGTGGGTGGCGGCATTTGCATGCTTTCATACCCCAATTTTGTGCAGGTCAGGGGCGGCGTTTGCATTTCCTTCTAATGAATTCAGTTTACATTAAAAAAAAAAAAAAAACAGCTTGGCCATCGTTGGGGGTTGAGGCAGGTGCAGGAGTGGATGTGAAACAAGAACACAGAAGGGAGGAAGGGCAGCAGCAAGACAAGGATAGGAAAGGGTAGAAAACAGAGTCAGGTGAGAGAATAAGGAGGACAAGAACAAGAAGAGCAACGACGACGAGAATATGGACGACCAGGATGACGGTGCAAGCGAGGAGGAAGTGGTCCAAGAAACATGGAAGCAGACTTGTACCAGGACACCCAGATGGCAATCAATGAGGCTGGGGAACTGATGCATTTCTCAGGTACGTTCCAAAGTTATATGGATTCACGGGTTGTGTCTCCTAAGCAGCCTACAGTCATGCACAAGCATTCTGTTTTGTGCAAGACCAGCTTCTTGTTTGGCAAACTAACGAACGAACTTCATGCCAGTAGCAATGAATCACAGGCCAACGGACAATTTACAAACAACAAATGTTTATCAGGAAATGCATTTCTCTTTCAATCCTGACCATCATCAGATCAAATTTGTTTCAACAACGGTTCAAGTGAACAACATAGAAGACACCATCCAATTTCCTTTAAAAGAGTTCATTGCAGGCATGTCTTGCATGAGCAGACTTTGTGAAAGAGAGATGGCGGTGGGGGCAGCAGCGACGGCGACAGCGACGAGGATGGCAAAGGCAATAATGACAAAGACAATGACAGCAATGAGGACAAAGAAAACTATGACACTGATGAGGACATTGGTGACGGCAATGGCGACAAGGATATCAACTACGACCATGCCAACGATGTCAACAAAAGCTGCGGCAATGATGATGACAACGGAGACAATGACAACAGCAATGATGACGACAACGGCGACAATGACAACAGCAATGATGACGACAACGGCGACAATGACAACAGCAACGATGACGACAACGGAGATGATGACAAAGGCAATGATGTCGACAACAAGAACGATGACAAGGTCAATGAAAATGACGTTGACGGCAATGACAACGAGGACAATGACGATAAAGACAGGAGGAAGAGGGTGGCAGAAAGTACCTTGATGATGATGACAAGCCGACGACGACAGCAACGACAAGAAAGAAGGCAAAGATGACAACAACAAAGACGACGACCACTGCAGCAGTAGCTCTGGAGGCAGCCACAAAGAGTCCGAAAAGGAAAAACAGGAAAAAAAAGGGAAAGAACAAAGAAGTAAGACAACTACTGTGACGATGACAACAACCAAAATGGCCATCACACTGATGGGAAGACGTTGACGTATGGCTGAAAGCAGGTCAACCGTTGGACATATACAACTGTGCTTCCTCCTCCATGTGGCCATCTTTTTGTGTATGGAGGGGGGCTTCTGGCAAGTGTTGGGTGCTGGATTGGACTCAATGCCTGTGCTGGTAGAGTGTCTGCTCAAGCTGGAGAAGGGAAGACATGGAGCATTAGAAAAGACCCCAAACCAATAAGTACCGAGTACTGTACTTACAGGTGCTGGAGTCTTGTGAGAGTGCCAAGGGAGGTCGGAATGCTGCCAACGAGCTTCATATTGTTCAGGTCTCTGCAGTTCAAGCGATTTGTTGGCAGAACCAAGGAGGAGTAAGTGCCAAAATACGTGACAATCCACGGAAGCAAGTGTCAGTGTATTCTTGGTGATGTCATCATGCACATCAGTTCCACTGATATCTTCCATTCAGTCTAGGGAAACAGCTTCTAGCTTAAAGACCCCTATGAGCACAATTACGTTGCACTTGCCGTGCAGGTCGTGGTGGACAACGGATGCCCACACTGTTCAGACTTACAACACAACAGAACAATGAAAATTGAATCAACACCACTGGCAGCCCCAGCCAAAGCAGCAGCAAAAGGAGAAGTGGAAGCAGCAGCAACACCAGCACGGGCAGCAGCAAAAGGAGAAGTGGAAGCAGCAGCAACACCAGCACGGGCAGCAGCAACAGCCAGGGAAACAGCAGCATGAGCAACAGAAGGAAAGGTAGCAGCACTTGCAAGAAAATAACCACCTCGACTGTTTGCAACAATGGCAACCATGCACTGGCAGCCTTGCAAGGATGCCAAGTTCATGTCGGTGTGAATGCTGCTGCATTCAGTTGGGTATTCAAAAAACGAGCAAACATCAATCCATGCTGACTACAGGACTCAAAAGCTTTTCTTTGTGGACAGTGGCATGGTGAGGACATTCCTGGACTTGTTGGTTGGCCAGAGGTAGGAGAAGGAGCTCAACATACCTGGGGGACAGCGCGGAGGGGCGGGGGCCGGCGAGGAGGGGCCGGGGGGTGAGGGGAAAGGGGTGGGGGGGGGATTGTGTCCACCAGCATGGACACTAGCACCATTGGTGATGTGTATGTGAAGTTAAGCCTCGGCAAAGGAGAGTTATTTTGCTCTCGACGTCGAGGCGCACACGTAATTTCTGCTTCAATTCACGCGTACATTCAGTCATCTACCGCCCATGCATCTTCGGCCATGGAAACCTTTTCCCAGAAACGTGTGATGCAAAAATTGCTAAAGCAATTACAAATGCGCCTCGATTTCAAGAGCCGAGGCTTATGGGAAATTGTTTCCATCAACATTGGCATCTTGCTCAAAGATGGAACCGTGTGACATTGCTTATCACCAGGGCTGATGGTGGTACTACCGGTACCATGGTACACCACATTCTTGTACCATGGTATAACAGTACCTTGGTACGCTTTTCTAAGGAGGTACCAATGAGGTCTCTTGACTGGCCACACAGGGTACTCCTCTTCCATGCCGCGGTACTGTATTGTATCATTGTACTGCGTGCACACATAGATATATATATATATATATATATATATATATACATATATATATATATATATGTATGTCAGTAGCAAACACCGGCAATGCACCATGACCGCTTTGACGCAGTGGTGAGGTTTATTGCGCCTGCAGCATTCACAAAATCAACAAGGTGATTTTGATGCTTGAGCGTGCATGCTGTTGGCACGACAGCTACAAAAACAGCGCAGTGGACAACGGAGTCGTACATGACACTTGTAATATTCTCTTGTTCTAAACGGTCCACTGCATATCACACTTCACTGCAAACGGAAAATGGGTCTGACCGTAGATGTCAACAATAAAGCATTCCAAATGCATACTGGCGTACGTAGCGACCACGCTCAAGTCAACTCGTGCTCATCTCGCCTGCCCACAACGACACATTGGAAAAGAGGAACCCTCCTCCTCCTGCGTATACTGGCAGGGGCTATTGACCAAACAAACGAACTTCGTTTGTTTGGTCGATACCCTAATGGCCATTCTTGTCAATTTTTCTGACTTTGTGTTTTGTCTACTTACATGCTTCCTGCATCCCAAAAAAGATTACTTCATGTGAGAGAAATGCATGTTTGGCACTGGACGTCAACAGAACTGTACGGACCACCCCGTCCCGTGCCGAGGGGGTGGTCCGTGCCTTTTTGTCAGCAAGCATGAACTAGAACACACAGTAGGCGGTTGGGTACCCCAGTGTGCCATGTGCGGTACACAGTGTAGCGGGTATCCAAATTTTTTTCACTATCGCAATGTTCTCGCGATGACAACATCGTACAGTCGATATTGCCACTCTACCTGCGTCATATCAGAAAGAACATGCGTGTACTGGACAACTTCTAGTTAACTAGTCTACTTTTTGTCTTGTGGCATTGCAAGTGAACAGCTACATCACCAAATCCTCCCGACTGCCCTAATGTTGCGCCGCCTTGTCAGAATGGGACCCTGTGGGCAAGCATACTGGACATCAATCAATATTTTACCGACATCCTTTTTTTTTGCCTTTCAAATGTCGACGTNTCTTGCTCAAAGATGGAACCGTGTGACATTGCTTATCACCAGGGCTGATGGTGGTACTACCGGTACCATGGTACACCACATTCTTGTACCATGGTATAACAGTACCTTGGTACGCTTTTCTAAGGAGGTACCAATGAGGTCTCTTGACTGGCCACACAGGGTACTCCTCTTCCATGCCGCGGTACTGTATTGTATCATTGTACTGCGTGCACACATAGATATATATATATATATATATATATATATATACATATATATATATATATATGTATGTCAGTAGCAAACACCGGCAATGCACCATGACCGCTTTGACGCAGTGGTGAGGTTTATTGCGCCTGCAGCATTCACAAAATCAACAAGGTGATTTTGATGCTTGAGCGTGCATGCTGTTGGCACGACAGCTACAAAAACAGCGCAGTGGACAACGGAGTCATACATGACACTTGTAATATTCTCTTGTTCTAAACGGTCCACTGCATATCACACTTCACTGCAAACGGAAAATGGGTCTGACCGTAGATGTCGACAATAAAGCATTTCAAATGCATACTGGCGTACGTAGCGACCACGCTCAAGTCAACTCGTGCTCATCTCGCCTGCCCACAACGACACATTGGAAAAGAGGAACCCTCCTCCTCCTGCGTATACTGGCAGGGGCTATTGACCAAACAAACGAACTTCGTTTGTTTGGTCGATACCCTAATGACCATTCTTGTCAATTTTTCTGACTTTGTGTTTTGTCTACTTACATGCTTCCTGCATCCCAAAAAAGATTACTTCATGTGAGAGAAATGCATGTTTGGCACTGGACGTCAACAGAACTGTACGGACCACCCCGTCCCGTGCCGAGGGGGTGGTCCGTGCCTTTTTGTCAGCAAGCATGAACTAGAACACACAGTAGGCGGTTGGGTACCCCAGTGTGCCATGTGCGGTACACAGTGTAGCGGGTACATGGTCAGTACCTTGGTATCCAATTTTTTTTCACTATCGCAATGTTCTCGCGATGACAACATCGTACAGTCGATATTGCCACTCTACCTGCGTCATATCAGAAATAACATGCGTGTACTGGACAACTTCTAGTTAACTAGTCTACTTTTTTTCTTGTGGCATTGCAAGTGAACAGCTACATCACCAAATCCTCCCGACTGCCCTAATGTTGCGCCGCCTTGTCAGAATGGGACCCTGTGGGCAAGCATACTGGACATCAATCAATATTTTACCGACATCCTTTTTTTTTGCCTTTCAAATGTCGACGTCGGACAGCAACCATACCCTCCACTCTCGATGATGGAAAGCAAAGCACAAATCGTCCTCAAAGATATCGGTGATATCAACTGATATCAACAATATTGCTGATGTTGGCCGTGTCCCCCTGATTGAGGTACCCCTCACTAAGGTCAATGAGGCCTCTTCGCGGCTCATGGCTGGCTGCTGCCGCTGCAGTCCGGCCCCCACGTCCGAGAGCGCTTCAATGTTGTGCCCGGCCTCGGCGTCTACCTCTTGGGACGGCACTACTGGTGCCGTTGGCAGCTGAGAATGCGAGAGGGAGGTGCCTAGGTCGGCTATGGAACCTGCAGTAGTGGCGTAGCACACTTCCTCGCGACGAGAGGAGCTGCGTCTCCCAAGTAAAGCCGCAGCCCCCCTGGGAAGGGCCGAATCGACGGCCTTGGCCTTCTCCACCGTGACATGGCTACCCAGGCGTGTTGGTGAGGGGGGTTTGTTAGCCTTGGTGATGCTGTTGTGCTGCTGTTGCTGCTGCTGCTGCTGCTGCTGCTGCTGCCACAGCTGCTGCTGCTGCTGCTGCTGCTGCTGCTGCTGCTGCTGTTGCTGCTGCTGCTGCTGCTGCTGCTGCTGCTGCTGCTGCTGCTGCTAAGCTGCTAAGCTGCTGCTGCTGCTGCTACTGTGCTGTTGCTGCTGCTGGTGCACTCTGCTGCTCGCTGCAGGTTGCAGGTTCAAAGAAAGTGACTTTCAAAAGCACAACTGAAGGGCCTCCCAGCCCCTACATGGGCTGGAGGCCAATGTGCGCGGGGAAATTTTTTCACTGGCAATGATTGTTGCCGAGCAGCTGCGCCTTGCAGTTGCACCGCGATAACATTGCTGCCTGGCAATGCTTATTGCCTGGCATGCAATAATAGTTGCCTGCTAGACAGTAAAAAATTTCACGACGATCATTACCCTCCAGAACGAAGGATTGTATGGGCAACAATTATCAACAACTGAGGACCCCCTCTCCCCCCCTTGGGGGGCAATTTATCGTTATCCTCATTTTATTTAGATAAGAAAAAAATAAAAAGGGAGGACAATTATTGAAATTATCTAGATAACATGTGAAAAGAGAATTGTTCCATCCCATGGACTGGATGATTATCCCATCCATTCCCTAGGTGGAGCAGACGGCAAAGGAAGGTTGGAGCAGATGACGTCGAGGTGACGACACTGGCGGTGGAGGCAAGGGCGGCGAAAAACTGCAATCTATCATTGGCAACAAAGCGAAGCGGTCGCCTAGTGGTCACCACCCCAGTTCGTGAACTGCCGCTCAACGCTGAGTGCTAGTTGACGAGCCAAAGTTGGGCCCATCGGACCTGAAGTCCTGTGGCCGCATTTCCTTTTTCTTGGCCTGGATGA
>SZWC01011480.1:15397-25397 GCA_023375785.1 Penium margaritaceum | reverse complement strand
CAGGGAGGAGGAGGATGAGGACGAGGACGATGATGTAGAGGAAAGGAAGGAGGAGGACGAGTAGGAGATGGATGAGGAAGAGGAGGAGGAGGAGGAGGAGGAGGAGGAGGAGGAGGAAAACTACGACGATGAGCTACGTGACAATGACGACGGCGATGAAAACAAACCTGATGACGACGACGAGGACAAGTACAACGACATGGAGGACGACGATGACAACGACAACGATGATAACAACGCGATCAGGACGACGAAGATGTCAACAACAAGGGGAAGGAGGAGAACGTGGAAGATGAGGATGAGGACAAGTCCAAGGTTGAGACAATTGCTAGAACGAGGATGTGGAGGACGGCGAGGAGGATGAAGATAAGGATGCGAGGAGAACAGTGAGGCAGAGGACTAGGACGAGGAGGCCAGTGAGGACTATGATGGCAGTGGGGGTGGGGAGGCGGCGTAGGAGGCGGAGGATGAGGATGAAGTGTGATAGGGGGAGGAGGAGAATGACGGGGAGGAGGATGTGGAGAAGGACGAGGACGACGACGACTACGAGGTGAATGGGAGGACAAGAAGGACGAGGAGGAGGAGAGTTTGGAGGGAGGGCCGGGAGGAGGAGGAGAGGAGAGTACAGGAGAAGAGAGGACGAGAGAGGTGAGGGGAAGAAAGGAGAGAAGAGGCGAAGGGAGGCCGTGTGTGAGGAGGAGATGATGACTTGGAAGGGGACGAAGGATTGACGAGGGTGGAGGGGGATAGCGCGCGGGGTGGGCGGGGGGGGGGGGGGGGGGGGGGGGGGGGGGGGGGGGGGGGGGGGGGGGGGGGGGGGGGGGGAACCTACTTTCTCTGAAGTCCTAAAGCTGCCGCCCCACGCCAAGCCTTCAGTTCCTCAAAGCTGGAGACAACACGCGCGGACTTCAGTAATCCATTCAGCGAAGTCCTCGATGGGGGTAGCTTACGGCGGAAACGACTGTACGGGGGGTGTGAAATCTGTCTTTCGATGGGGGTAGCAGCATCAACCCACTTCTTGAGTACCCCCGGGCTAGGAGAAGTCTGAACACGTGAAGGCCGACAGACCAGCAAGAAAATGGACATGACGCATTCAGCGAATACTAAGATCAAACGAAGTCAAGGCTTAACAAGTAGCTAGTCTACCACGATGATATTTGAACACGTATATCCACTTAACATTCTGTATATCGTTGTACCAAATTCCACGTAGTTGATTCTGTTTTGGCACTGACGTGGGGTCCAACCATGATAATGAGAGGCTGCACAAACACGAAAGAAACTATATATATAATTAAATCGGAGAAAGTCTTTTAAGTCCATACTGAGGGGCTGAATTTATTCTTCCTTGAAAATTTTATTCATAAATTCTTTCATGTTACATGTTCTACTTTCTTAAAGACAATACTCAGAATTTTCAAAAAAACCGCAACAAATGCATACCAATACAAAATAAAATGGAGTCACAATTTATTATGGCTTTTTGCTTCTATATTTCTGTACATATAAACATGTAATTTAAATCACAACATCTATTCGTATTATTGATATGTAGACACGTATTTTATACCATACAAATATGTAACGGGCCGTGTCTCCAGCTCCTGCTCTGAAGTCGTCGTCGGAGTTCGCAGAATGGCATTCTCAGTCCTCGTCAGGGGTTTACCCCCTTCGCGAGACTGAGGGGCAATCGTCATCAACGACCCAGAGCAGGGAGACTCGAATATTTCGAGTCTCCGGAGGCCCATTTCTGTTTTTAACCAAACCCCTGGTTTTGGGACCCAAACCGGGGGTTTTTACCTCGAACTCGTGTGTTCGCACGAGTTATATCGTTTGTTTTACCTCAAAGTTCGTCATAAACGAACTTCGAGTTTCTTTTTGTCGTTCTGGCGCGAAAATCATCGCGTGCGAGGCACGCTGGCGATTTCGCGCCAGTTATTTCGACCTCCCCCTCGCTCCCCCTATCCCTCGTCCTCTCTTGCTCGTTTGCAAGGAGGGCGAGGGGGGACGAGGGCACGAGGCCACGAGGCCTCACCCTCGAGGCCCTCGTGGCCTCTCAGCCGCCGATCCGGCTGAGGCCGCGATCGGCGGCTGGCGGCTGGCCGGCCGGTGGCCGGCCGGTCGCTTGACCGGCCGCCGGCCGTCCAGCCGGCCGGCAGCGAGCTGGCCGACGGCCAGCGAATCGCTGGCCGCCGGCCAGCCCTCGCTGACGCGAGGGGTGGTGCGCGACCACCCCTCGCATCAGCGAGGAGGGAGAGCCGAACCGGCCCTCCCGCTACATTCCTCCCCACTTATTATGAACCGTCCCGGTTCATGAACAACAAGTAGGATTGTCAGTCAGTGAGTCATCAACATTTAGAAAGAAAATTAATGATTTCAATCACCAGCTAAACATGAACACGTGCATGGTTCGTAGACCTAAGCTGCAGCTTGTAGGTCAGCACGGCTAGCGGCCTCCCCCCTTTAAGCTGGAGCGTCCGCGCAACAACCATGTTGGGCGTCCCCAACCTCCTATGGTCGCTGTCTTTGAATGCTGCCCTGTGGGAATGTTGTTCACTTTTCCGCGTTCAGGTGGTACCTCCTGCCACGCGTCAATCTGTGCGAGCTGCAAGCTCGCTCCAGTACTCGTTGACCACCCCTGTGGGCAACCGAGATTCGGGCTCCCATGAATTATGTTCAGGTCCACAACCGGCCCAATGAACGAGGTACTCCCTGACAACGCGCGACTGAAGAGTACGATCTCGGTGCTGGAGTAGGCGAAGGACCTCGTATTGGCCGTCGGCAGCCAGGACTGCTGGCGGTGGCTGAACGGTTCCTTCTGCCGTGTATGGAGCCAGCAGGCTCACATGAAACACGTCATGTATCATCATACTCGGCGGAAGTAGCAATCGGTATGCCACTGGCCCGATGCGTGCCACAATGGGAAACGGCCCAATCCACTTCGGTAGAAGTTTTCTTGCCCCTGGCGACTTCAGCCGAAGGTTTTTAGTGCTAAGCAGCACTTTGTCACCGATGTCAAACGAGACCTCTTGGCGACCTTTGTCGGCATATGCCTTTTGTCGCTGCCGATCTGCTTGAAGGTGACCCTTCGCCTGCTGTAACAAGGAGTCGATGCGCTCGGCAAAGGCTTGAGCGGAAGGAACCTGCCCTCCTGTACTCCCACTCTTCACTAATGAAGAGGGTACCACTGGATGCCGACCACTGTTCAACACGAACGGTGTGAACTGTGTGGACTCGTTCACCGAGTTGTTCACCGCAAACTCTGCCGGTGCTAGGAATTCGTCCCAATCATGCATGGCAGGGTCCACGTACATGCGGAGCATCTGCTCCAGAGTGCGATTCATGCGCTCTGTTTGTCCATCCGTTTGAGGGTGAAACGCTGTCGACATTTGCGACTCGCTGCCGAAGTACTCGTGCATCTTTTGCCAGAACTTACTAGCAAATTTTTGATCTCGGTCGGAGATAATGCGTAACGGCAAGCCGTGGTACTTTACGACACCCTCAAAGAAGAGACAAGCAGTCTCCTCAGCGTTCACGTCAGTGGTTGTAGGAATGAAGTGTGTCATCTTCGTCAAAACATCCACAACCACTAGTATTGCATCATGGCCACGGGCCGTGTCCGGAAGACCAGTAATGAAGTCCATGCTGACGCACTCCTATGGAGTCCCAGGAATGGGAAGCTGCTATAGGAGTCCAGCAGGCTTCTTGTTACTAGCCTTATTCCAAAGACATGGGTCGCATGTCATGCAATACTTACGGACATCGACACTCCACCCTGACCACCAATAGTGGTCCGAGAGTGCCTGTCCGGTCTTTCGGGGTCCCACGTGACCTGCGACTGGCGGGTCGTGGAACTGGGAGATAACCTTTGCTCGAAGGTCTCCCGCGTTTGGCACAACAACTTGTTCTCCGTGCCAGAAGATTCCTGCGGCCTCCACCAAGCCGTACTTGTCCAGATTTCGAGAGTCTTGAAACCAAGAATCCACACAGTATCCCATCCGAATCCTGTTTATAAAACCGTTGTAATGGATAATCTCTCGTGGTGGTTGACGCAGAGGTGCAGGGGGATCTGGTGGTTGTACGGTTGCTGTTGCAATGGCCATAAAACACCCACTGATCTCGGTGGTTGCTTTAATTTCCACAGGCTGTCAGCTTAGTGGATCGGCCACATTGATGCGTCCTGGCCGATGTTCCCACTTGAACGAGAATCGACTCAGGTATTCGCTCCAACGCGCCTGTCGTCTTGACAGATTCGGTTGCGTTTGGAAAAACACCAACGGATTATGGTCGGTCACGACCGTCACACCCCCTTCAGCACCCTCAAGGTAGCAACGCCACATCTTGAAAGCGTGTACGACCGCAAAGAGCTCTTGATCCCCAGTCGTGTACCACGTTTCCGCGGGTATGAGCTTCCGGCTCTCATACGCAACTGGGTGACCGTTCTACATGAGGACGACTCCAAGTCCAACTACCGAAGCATCACATCGAACCTCCCACGGTTGCGATGGATCCGGAAGAGCTAGAACGGGCGCCGTGGAGAGAAGCTCTTTGACTTTGAGAAAAGCGTTCTCACAATCAGATGTCCATTCCTAACGCTCGTCTTTT
This sequence comes from Penium margaritaceum, assembly GCA_023375785.1. NCBI lineage: Eukaryota > Viridiplantae > Streptophyta > Zygnematophyceae > Desmidiales > Peniaceae > Penium > Penium margaritaceum. Next base: position 20,792 of record SZWC01011480.1, on the reverse strand, counting down.
CGCGTGAGCCTGGTTAGCGGTGCTACCAGGGTCGAATACCCTTGCATAAACCGTCAAAAGTAGTTTGCAAGGCCGAGGAAAGACCGAATCTGCCCAACATTTTTGGGGCGTGGCCAGTCCACAACGGCTTGGACTTTTCGTGGATCGACGCGGATGCCGTCCTTGCCGACGACGTGTCCAAGGTATTCGAGCTCATCTTGTGCAAACTTGCACTTGCTCACTTTTGCATAGAACTTCTGTTCCCAAAGGATTGCGAGAACTTCGCGCAAATGTTCTATGTGCTCTTCCATTGATTTGGAGAAAACCAGGATGTCATCCAGGTAAACCAAGACAAACTGTCCGAGTTGCTTGGAGAACGTTCAGTTCATTTCTCCTTGGAAGGTTGCCGGGGCATTTGTAAGCCTGAAGCATAACACTCGGAACTGATAGTGTCCCATGTGCGTTCGAAACGCGGTTTTGGGCACATCATCTTCCGTGATGCGGATTTGATGGTACCCTTGAGAAAAATCCAAGGACGAAAATACTTTTGCGCCTTGGAGTTGGTCAAAAAGGTCCTCAATCCGCGGTAAGGGGAATCGATTTTTCACCGTCAGCTTGTTCAACGCCCGGTAATCTACGCACATGCGTAAACCACCATCCTTTTGTTCACAAAAAGGATCGGCGCACCGTACGGCAAGCTACTTGGCTCGATCCATCCTTTTGCAAGGTACTCTTTGATTTGGCGTTCGGCCTCTCGCCTTTCTGCTGGACTAAGGCGATACATGAGTCTGAACGGAAGAGTCGCCTCCGGTTGCAGCGGAATCGTGTGGCCTATGTGTCTTTATGGTGGAAGCCCAGCCGGTGGGTCTTGGAATACATCAGAGAACTCCGCCAATAGAGATCTGATCTCTTGTGGCGTGTCTTCCGTCCCGTTGTCCTCCACTTTCTGCAGCTGAGCCAAGAAGTATCGACAACCTTGTCGAATACGTCTCTTGACCTGCATTGCAGACAAGCTGACATGGACTTTGAGTCGGGTCGGTGATAATTCCGTACTCGGAATCAACGTAAAGCAGCGTTGTCCTTCTCGGAGGATCAGACGCTTTAATTCAAAGCACATTAGAGCCTTGTTCTCACGGAGCCAGGGATCGCCTAGCACCACGTCCAACGGGTCAAGAAGGTTGAGTACCTTCAACGTGACACTCTTTGTGTACCCTTGAATACAAATTTTTGCTTTGCAAGTACCGATCATGGGTACCATACAGTTTTCACCGACAACAACTGCGCCATTCGATGGCTCGTATTTTAGGCCAACCTGTCGGGTAAAGCCAAGGCTAACAAAAGAGTCGTCCGCTCCAGTGTCAGCCAGTACATTCACGGGTGCACCAGCTAGGTGTCCTTTGAACTGCATCGTCATGTTGCCTCCACTCTTCCGAGTGAACAGACTCGACGACGGTAAGCCGAGTTTGTGATAAACACGGAATCTGTACGACGGGCGTCGCAACTCCCATGATTCACCCACTCGATTCCACATCTTGTGGGCACGTGTGAACTCGGCCAGCACCTTCCAGTCTTTAAATTTCACTGGGTCGAAATCGTCGACTAAAGGTACTGCGAATGTGATTGAACTCATCGCTTTGAGGGCGTTTGCTTCAATCACTGTGTTACACAACTCTTGCACAGTGGTTGGTGTCGCCACCACTAAGCAGGTTCGGTCATGCATCTCGTCTGGTGATGCAAGATTTAGTGGGCAATGTCGATCAGCAAGTGCAGAATGAGGTTCAATGAGAGGGGAGAAAACAACAGAGAAATTTGAACTCGTCAAAAACTCAAATTGTTTAACATCCTCGTCTGANTGAACTCACACTCGTGATCCAGTTTTACCCCTGAGTGGTCCCCACTGACGTCACTCAGGGGTGGGGAAAACCCGCCCCACGGCCCTGTCCGTTACCAAGGCCGGGCCCATTGCCGCGACCGCGACCCTGTCCACGGCCTTGTCCGCGGCCTCCTGCTGCACCGTCCCCACGAGGTGCTGCTGCTGCAGCTAGCGCCGCGGCCTCTTGCCCACCACCAGCAGCCTCAGGGCACTGAGCCCTAAAGTGGCCCGGCTGCATGCAGCTGTGGCAGAGCCCTTCGCGGAAGGGTACGTTGCGACGCTCACGCGCCGCCTGCAGCTCGTCATTCTCGCGGCTGCGCTTGTTGTGGGGACCCTTGTGTCCACCAGCCTTCTTGGCTGGAGGGTATGTAGGCTGCTTGCCCTTGGCCCCGCCTCGCTGTCCGGCTGACCCACCAGCCCGTGCAACGTCCACGCGCATGTTGCACCCCTGATGTGCACGCGCGTTCGGCCGTGCATCAGAGTAGTGCTTCGGGTTCGCCGAATACACTTCGCTCATGTAGTCGCGCAACGCCCTCCAGCTTGTCCAAGCTTGGCCAGTGGCTGTCGTGGTGGTCTTGTCCTTCAGCTTCTCGCTGGCGAGACCATCACGTAAGTACTCCAGCAGCATGCACTCTGGGTACTTGAACGTCTGAGTCCCATCGCCCTCGGTGAAGCTTTTGGCTTCCTCCACGAGTGCGGTGAACTCGTTCAAGTAGGATTCGAGCGAGCTGCCCAGCTGCCTGAAGTCCTTGATCTTGTGGAAGGCGCGCTGCGCCTCCTCACGTTGGGTGCACTTCTTGCGCATGATCGCGCAGAAGGCCTCCCACGGCATGGGCTGTCACTCGAGGTGCGGCTGCTGCGCAGTCCACTCTTTGATCACGTACTTGAAGAGTTTATCTTCAAGCCGTGTCATGGCAAGGTCGCCCCATTGGCTGAGTGGAGCCTTGTGGACACGTAGCACGTGCTCCATGCGGTTCAGCCAGTCGGTCAGCTTCACGCCCTTCCGGAAGATCTCCACACTGTGGAGGAAGGACGTGCATGACCGGCCTCGAATTCGTCGAGGTAGGCAGGTCGTCGCTGCCACCGGCAGTGGCATCCGCAGCTGCAACACGCTGCACTTGCTGCTGCATCCGTACCTGGGTCACGCTCTGCAACGCCTTGTTGAGGTCATTGCATCGGCGGCTTGCCTCATGGGCGGCCAGGCGCTGCAGCTGGCAATCACGGTCAAGGTCCATGATGCTCTGCCCGACGTGGGCCAGCAGGTTGACGAACGCGAACTTGAGCTCTGATGTCGTCAGAGCATCGGCGATAGCCTCTAGGGCCTCGCGTTGTCCGTGCACCCTTACCCACTACAAGAGGGTACGGTTTGCGTACACGCCTCCAAGGAGTCCCACCTTTCGGAGGAGACTATCGTCGGCGACGACGCTCGAGTGGGCGCTGCCCTGCCCCATCGCAGCCACATCGTAGGAAGGGGGGTCCGCCCCCATTCCTCCGAGTGGTGCCGTATCTCCACCGTCGGTGGTGATCCTCAGTCGGCCTGCCGCCTCAGCAGCAAACTCTGCAAGCCTGCGACGACCATCGTGAATTGCCTTTGCGGCGTCGTCGTCCGGCTCGTTCTCGCGGGAACTTCCCGTGTGACTGCTTTCGGCGCCCTTGCTGCTCTCGACCGTCCCGTTGCCGTCGGCAGCTTCAGGCGATGCGGCGGGTGCCTTTCCCTTCTCGAGCAATTGGCTCAAGTTTGCCGCACGACGATGGCGATGGTCGCGATCCTCATCGCCTTCGCCATCGTCGGCGTCGTGCTCTTCGTCGGGGTCTTCCTCCGGAAGATCCTCCTCCATCGCGTCGTCTGTCGCATGGGGGTCGCCCATGTGCGCGTCGACGTGCTCGTCGAGCACCTTTGCGGCCTCCGCACGCTTCTCGGTGTCGCCGAGGTTGGCGTCGGTTGCCTTAGGCGGTACGGTTGCCTTCGGCGGCACGGTTACCTTAGGCGGCACGGTTGCCTTAGGCGGTACGGTTGCCTTTGGGTTTGCAACCGTGCTTGCGGCGGCGGCTCCCAAAACTTGGAGTCCGCCAAAGACGTGTGGTGAGAACATCACCACCTTGCCCTTGTTGGGCTTAGACGGTCTGGCACTTGCCATCCCGTCGCTCGTGCAACTAGCACGTGAAGGTCGTTGTGAGGATCACCCCACAACGAGGAGGAATCGCCTCCTAAGACGTTGCTCTCACGATCGGTGAGGCAATTTCAATTTAAATTTCTATTTTCCTAGGCCGCCACGTCGGCACAAGGTCGTGGTTTTAGAAACTAGTCCTCCTAGGCCGTGACTCACGGCACTTGGTAGCAACTAGAATCTAGGAAAACAGAAAATCAAAATACAAGGGAGTAACAAGGATTGTGAGTACCGCTCACAAAACTAAGACAAAGAGCATGAAGAGAAGTACAAGGTCTAGGACAAAAGAAACTACTTTTCTTCTTGTCTTCTTGTCTTCTTGTCTTCCTTGGCCTCCTCTTGTCTTCCTTGGCCTACTCTTGAGTCTTCTTTGCGCGTCTTGCGCCCCTTGGCGGCGTCCTCCTTGAGCCGCCGTCATTGGAGGAGCCGCCAAAAATCCCCAAGGTGGCACCCTCCTTCTCTTTAGGGTGCTCTCAGGTCGTGAGAGCCCCTAAGCTTGGGGAGGGACGCTGTCCCAATTTTTTTGATGAAGGGGTTTTGAAGGAGACTTGGAGATGAGGAGCATTTTGTGGTTTTTGAGGTGGGAATTCCCCAACCCGCCCCACAAAAATCCTCCCAGCCCCCTGGAAGTGTGGAGAGGCTGGAAGAAAGACTCTCCACCAAGTAGAGTTTTTTTCCAGCTCTCTAACGCACTTTACAGCGCTTGAATCCATCAAGTGTTGATGCCGTAGTCCCTTCTGGCGTTGCTGCTGCTGCTTGCAGTTGCCGGCGGCGTTTTATCTATGTCGTAGCCGCCGTTTCCGTCGAACCCTTGGTCGCGAGGGTCGTCTCGCTCTGAGAACCACTGTAACGGGCCGTGTCTCCAGCTCCTGCTCTGAAGTCGTCGTCGGAGTTCGCAGAATGGCGTTCTCAGTCCGCGTCAGGGGTTTACCCCCTTCGCGAGACTGAGGGGCAATCGTCATCAACGACCCAGAGCAGGGAGACTTGAATATTTCGAGTCTCTGGAGGCCCATTTCCGTTTTTAACCAAACCCCTGGTTTGGGGACCCAAACCGGGGGTTTTTACTTCAAACTCGTGTGTTCGCACGAGTTATATCGTTTGTTTTACCTCGAAGTTCGTCATAAACGAACTTTGAGTTTCTTTTTGTCGTCTGGTACGAAATCGTCGTGTGCGAGGCACGCTGGCGATTTCGCGCCAGTTATTTTGACCTCCCCCTCGCTCCCCCTATCCCTCGTCCTCTCTTGCTCGTTTGCAAGGAGGGCGAGGGGGGACGAGGGCACGAGGCCACGAGGCCTCACCCTCGAGGCCCTCGTGGCCTCTCAGCCGCCGATCCGGCTGAGGCCGCGATCGGCGGCTGGCGGCTGGCCGGCCGGTG
>SZWC01011480.1:2158-15383 GCA_023375785.1 Penium margaritaceum | reverse complement strand
ATATAGATATAGATATAGATATAGATATAGGTATAGATATAGATATAGATATAGATATAGATATAGATATAGATATAGATATATACATAGATATATACATAGATATAGATATAGATATAGATATAGATATAGATATAGATATAGATATAGATATAGATATAGATATGGATATAGCTATAGATGTAGATATAGATAAAGATAAAGATATAGATATAGATATAGATATAGATATAGATATAGATAAAGTTAGAGATATAGATATAGATATACATATAGATATAGATAAATATATAGATATAGATATAGATATAGATATAGATATAGATATAGATATAGATATAGATATAGATATAGATATAGATATAGATATAGATATAGATATAGATATAGATAAAGTTAGAGATATAGATACAGATATAGATGTCGATATAGATGTATATATACATGTATATATATATGTATAAATATAGATAAAGATAAAGATATCGATATAGATATAGGCATGGATTGTAGAGGGAGGCCCGGTTCGGCCCTCCCTCCTCGCTGAAGCGAGGGGTGGTTGCGCACCACCCCTCGCGTAAACAAGGGCTGGCCGGCAGTCAGCACTTCACTGGCCGCGGGCTAGAAGGCCGGCGGCCGGCCAAGCGACCGGCCGGCCACCGGCCGGCCTGCCGCCAGCCGCCGATCATGGCCTCAGCCCGATCGGCAGCTAAGGGGCCACGAGGGCCTCGAGGGCGAGGCCTCGTGGCCTCGTGCCCTCGCCCCTCCTCGCCCTCCTTGCAAACAAACAAGCAAGGACGAGGGATAGGGGGAGCGAGGGTGAGGATGAGAGGACTGGCGCGAAACGCTTCCTTGCCTCGCACACGACGGTTTTGCGCCAAAACGGCAAAACATCAATCGAAGTTTGTTTGCGACAAGCTTCGACCAAATAAATGAAATAACTCGTGCGAACACACGCGTTTGAGGTGAAAACCACCGGTTTGGGTCCCAAAACCAGGGATAGGGTTAAAAACGGAAATGGGCCTCCGGAGACTCAAAATATTCGAGTCTCCCTACTCTGGGTCGTTGATGACAATTGCCCCTCAGTCCTGCGAAGGGGGTAAACCTCTAACGCGGACTGAATACTTCATTCTGCAAACTCCGACGACAACTACAGAGCAGGAGCTGCAGACTTGACCCGTTACAGTGGTTCTCAGAGCCAGACGATCCCCGCGACCAAGAGTTGGACGGAAACGCCGGCTACGACATAGATAAAACGCCGCCAGCAGCTACAAGTAGGAGCTCAAACGCCAAAAGGGACAAAGGAATCTACGCTTCACCGTTTGAAGCTGTAAAGTGGGTTATGAAGCTAGAGAAGAGCTCTATTTTTCGGGGCTTCTTCTCCACAGTCTCTCCTCACCTCCAGGGGAGCTAAGGGAATTTTGTGGGACGGGGTGGGGAGTTCCCACCCCCAAACCACCAAGTTTTTCCCCTCTTTTCAAGGTTCCCTCCTTCCCTCCTTCATCCAAAACTTGGGATAGCACTTCTTCCCAAGGCCAGGGGCTCTCAAAGCTTGATGAAGCCCTAAAAAGAGGGAAGAAGACACCTTCAGGACTTTTGGCGGCTTCCCCAATGCTACCTGCTCAAGGAGAACGTCGCCAAGGGGCGCGAGACGCGCAAAGAAGACTCAAGAGGAGGCCAAGGAAGAGAAGAAGACAGGAAGAAGATAACAATTTAGAAGAAGGATTGGAGGAGTTAGTAGAAATTGTGTAATTCCTCTCCCATTCTTTGCCCTAGCTTCGTGAGCGGTACTCACACTTCTTGTCAATTCCTTGTATTGTAATTTTCTGGTTTCCTAGAATCTAGTCGCTATCAATTGTTGTGAGTGACGGCTTAGGAGGACTAGTTTCAGAACCTACGACTTTGTGTCGACGTGGCAGCCTAGGAAAATAGAAAATAAATTTATAATTGCCTCATCGATCGTGAGAGCAACATCTTAAAAGGCGATTCCTCCCTGTTGTGGGGTGATCCTCATAACGGCCTTCACGTGCTAGTTGCACGAACGACGAGATTGCAAGTGCCCGACTGTCCAAGACCAATAAGGGCAAGGTGGTGACGGCCTCACCACGAGCTCTTGGCAGACTCCAAATTTTGTGAGCCACCGCTGCGAGCAGGGTTGCCAACCCAAACGCAACCGTACCACCTAAGGCAACCATACCGCCTAAGGTAATCCTACTGCCTAAGGCCACCGTACCACCTAAGGCAGCCAACACCAACCTCAGCAACATCAAAAAGCATGCGGAGGCTGAAAAAGTGCTCAACGAGCATGTCGACGCGCACGTGGGTGACCCCCATGTGACGGACGACCCGATGGAGGAGGATCTCCTAGATGGGGACCCCAATGAAGAGCATGACGCCGATGATGGCGAAGGCGATGAGGATCGCGACCATCGTCATCGTCGTGCAGCAAACTCGAGCCGATTGCTAAAGAAGGATAAGATGTCCGTCGCGTCACCTGATGCTGCCGATGGCAGCAAGACTGCCGAGAGCAGCAAGGGCGTTGAAAGCGGTCACATGGGAAGTTCCCGCAAGAACGAGCCGGACAACGACGCCGCAAAGGCAATTCGCGAGGACCGTTGTAGGCTCGCAGATTTTGCTGCTTAGGCGGCATGCNAACTCAGGATCACCAGTGACGGTGGAGATACGGCACCCCTCATAGGAATGGGGGCGGAACCCCCTTCCTACAATGCGGCCACAAGGCAACGCCCACTCGAGCGTCGTCGCCGACGATAGTCTCCTTCAAAAGGTGGGACTCCTTGGAGGCATCTACGCGAACCGTACCCTCTTGCACTAGGTAAGGGTGCACGGACGACCGCAGGCCCTGGAGGCTATCGCCAATGCTCTGCTGACATCAGAGCTCAAGTTCGCGTTCGCCAACCTGCTGGCCTACGTCAGGCAGAGCATCACAGACCTCGACCGTGATCGCCAGCTGCAACACCTGGCCGCCCATGAGGCAAGCCGCCGATGCAACGACCTCAACAAGGTGTTGCATATCGTGACCCAGTGCGAATGCAGCAGCAAGCGCAACATGCCACAATTGCAGATGCCACTGTCGGTGGCAGCGACGACTTGCCTACCTCGACAACTTCGGGTTGGTTCATGAACACGTCTTTCCTCCACAGTGTGGAGATCTTCCGGAAGGGCTTGAAGGTGACCGACTGGCTGAATTGCATGGAGCACATTCTACGTGTCCACAAGGCTCCACTCAGCCACTGGGGCGACCTTGCCATGACGCGGTTTGAAGACAAACTCCTCAAGTATGTGGTCAAGGGGTGGACTGTGCAGCAGCCGCACCTCGATTGGCAGCCCATGCCGTGGGAGGCCTTTTGCACGATTATGCGTAAGAAGTGGACCCAACGTGAGGAGGCGCAGCCTGCCTTGCACAAGATCAAGGACTTCAAGCAGCTTGGGAGCTCGCTCAAATCCTACTTGAGCGAGTTCACCGCACTCGTGGAGTAAGCCAAAAGCTTCACCGAGGGCGATGGGACTCAGACCTTCAAGTACCTGGAGTGCAAACTCCAGGAGTACTTACGTGATGGTCTCGCCAGCGAGAAGCTGAAGGACAAGACCACCACAACAACCACTGACCAAGCTTGAACAAGCTGGAGGGCGTTGCGTGACTACATGAGCGAAGTGTATTGGGCAAACCCGAAGCACCACTCTGATGCAGGACCGAACGTGCATGCACAGTAAGGCCACGAAATGCGCATGGACACTACAGGGGCTGGTGGGTTAGCTGGACAGTGAGGCGGGGCTAAGGGCAAGCAGCGTGCAAACCCTCAAACCAAGAAGGCTTAGGGATACAAGGGCCCCAACAACAAGCGCAGCCGCAAGAATGACGAGCTATAGGCGGCGCCCGAGCGTCGCAACGCATCCTTTCGCGAAGGGCTTTGCCATAAATTCATGAAGCCGGGCCACTTTAGGGCTCAGTGCCCTGAAGCTGCTGGTGGTGGAAAAGGGGCTGTGGCATTAGCTGTAGTAGTAGCACCTCATGGGGATGGTGCAACAGGAGGCCGCGGTAACGGCCAAGGCCGTGGGGCGGGTTTTCCCCACCCCTGAGTGACGTTAGTGGGGACCACTCAGGGGTAAAACTGGATCACAGGTCTGGATTCATGTTTTCAAATGAGGATGTTAAACAATTTGAGTTTTTGACGAGTTCAAATTTTGTGTTATTTTCTCTCCTATTGTTGAACCTTATTCTACACTTGCTAACGTACATTGTCCGCTAAACCTTACATCTCTAGACGAGATGCATGATCGTACATGCTTACTGGTGGCGACACCAACCATTGTGCAAGAGTTGTGTGATGCAGTGATTGAAGCAAACGCCCTCAAAGCAATGAGTTCAATCACGTTCGCAATACCTTTAGTCAACAATTTTGACTAAGTCAAATTTAGAGACTGGAAGGTGCTAGCCAAATTCACACGTGCCCACAAGATGTGGACTCGAGTGGTTGAATCATGGGAGTTGTGACGCTCGTCATACAGATTTTGTGTTTATCACAAACTTGGCTTGCCGTCGTCGAGTCTGTTCACTCACAAGAGTGGAGGCAACATGACGATGCAGTTCAAAGGACACCTAGTTGGTGCTCCCGTGAACGTACTTGTTGATACTAGAGGGGACAAACCTTTTATAAGCTTTGGATTTACTTAACAGGTTGGCCTGAAGTACGAGCCATCGAATGGCGTAGTTGTTATCAGTGACAACCGTACGGTACCCATGATCGGTACTTGTAAAGCAAAAATTTGTATTCAAAGGTACACACAGAGTGTCACGTTGAAGCTACTCAACCTTCTTCACCCATTTGACGTGGTGCTAGGTGATCCCTGGCTCCGTGACAACAAGGCTCTAATGTACTTTGAATATAATTGTTTGATCCTCCAAAAAGGACAACACCGCTTTACGTTGATTCCGAGTACGGAATTATCACCGACCCGTCTGAAAGTCCAGGCTAGCTTGTCTGCAATGCAGGTGAAGAGACGTATTCGACAAGTTTGTCGATACTTCTTGGCTAAGCTACAGAAAGTGGAGGACGACGAGAAGGAAGACATGCCACAAGAGATCAAATCTCTATTGGCGGTCTTCTTGGATGTATTCCAAGACCCACCGGCTGCGCTTCCACCAGAAAGACACATGGGCCACACGATTCCGCGGCAACCAGAGGTGACTCCTCCGTTCAGACCCATGTATCGCCTTAGTCCAGAAGAAAGGCGAGAGGCCGAATGTCAAACCAAATAGTACCTTGCAAAAGGGTGGATCAAGCCCAGTAGCTCACCATACGGTGCGCCGATCCTTTTTGTGAAAAAATAGGATGGTGTTTTACGCATGTGCGTGGATTACTGGGCATTAAACAAGCTGACAGTGAAAAATCGATTCCCCTTACCACGGATTGAGGACCTTTTTGACTAACTCCAAGGCGCAAAAGCATTTTCATCCTTGGATTTGTCTCAGGGGTACCATCAAATCCGCATCACGGAAGATGATGTGCCCAAAACCGTGTTTCGATTGAACATGGGACACTATCAGTTCCAAGTGTTATGCTTCGGGCTTACGAATGCCTCGGCAACCTTCCAAGGAGGAATGAACCAAACGTTCACGAAGCAACTCAGACAGTTTGTCTTGGTTTACCTGGATGACATCCTGGTTTTCTCCAAATCAATGGAAGAGCACGTAGAAAATCTGCACAAAGTTTTCGCAATCCTTCGGGAACAGAAGTTCTATGCGGAAGTGAGCAAGTGCAAGTTTGCACAAGATGAGCTTGAATACCTTGGACACATTGTCGGCAAGGACAGAATCCGTGTCCACCAACGAAAGGTCCTAACCGTTGTGGACAAGCCACGCCCCAAAAATGTTGGGCAGATTCGGTCATTCCTCTGCCTTACAAACTACTTTCGACGGTTTTAGCAAGGGTATTCGACCCTGGTAGCACCGCTAAGCAAGCTCACGCGAAACTACGTGCTTTGGGAATGGACACTTAATTGCAAGAACGCTTTTCTCAAATTCAAAGAGCTTCTATCCACGGCACCCATCCTAGCTCTTCTGGATCCATCGCAATCATGGGAGGTTCGATGTGATGCATCGGCAGTAGGACTCGTAGCCGTCCTCATGCAGAACGGTCACCCAGTTGCGTATGAGAGCCGAAATCTCATCCCCTTAGAAATGCTGATCATGACTGGGGATCTCGAGCTCTTTATGGTAGTACACGCTTTCAAGATGTGGCGTTGCTACCTCGAGGGTGCTAAAGGGGGTGTGACGGCTGTGATCTACTATAATCCATTGGTGTTTTTTCAAACGCAACCAAACCTGTCAAGACGACAGGCGCGTTCGAGCGAATACCTGAGCCGATTCTCTTTCACATGGGAATATTGGTCAAAACGCATCAATGTGGCCGATCCACTAAGCCGACAGCCTATGGAATTTAAATCAACCACCGAGGTCAATGGGTGTTTTATGGCCATTGCAACAAAAATAGTACAATCACCAGACCCCCCCTGTACCTTTGTGGCAACCACCACGAGAGATTATCCACTACAACGGTTTTGTAAACAGGATCCAAATGGGATACTTTGTGGATTCTTGGTTTCAAGAATCTCGAAATCTGGACAAGTACGGCTTGGTGGAGGCCGTAGGAATCTACTGGCACGACGAACAAGTTGTGCCAAACTCGAGAGACCTTCAAGCAAAGGTTATCTCCTAGTTCCACGACCCGCCGGTCACAGGTCATGTGGGACCCCAAAAGACCGGACAGGCACTCTCGGACCACTATTGGTAGCCACAATGGAGTGTCGATGTCTGTGAGTATTGCATGACATGCGACCCATGTCTTCGGAATAAGGCTAGTAACAAGAAACCTACTGGAATTCTCTAATAGCTTCCTATTCCTGGGAATCTATGGGAGTGCATCAACATGGACTTCATTACTGGTCTTCCAAACACGGCACATGGCCACGATGCAATACTAGTGGTCGTGGATTTTTTGACGAAGATGACACACTTCATTCTTACAACCACTGACGTGAACGCAAAGGAGACCGCTCGTCTCTTCTTTGAGAGTGTCGTAAAGTACCACGGCGTACCGTTCCGCATTATCTTCGATCGAGATCAAAAATTTGCTAATAAGTTCTGGCAAACGATGCACGAGTACTTCGGAAGTGAGTCACAAATATTGACACCATTTCACCCTCAAACTGACGGAAAAACAGAGCGCATGCATCGCACTTTCGAGTAGATGCTCCGCATGCCATGCATGATTGGGACGAATTCCTAGTAGCGGCAGAGTTTGTGGTGAACAACTCAGTGAACGAGTCCACACAGTTCACACCGTTTGTGAACTGTCCGTTCCTTCGCCTACTCCAGCACCAAGAGCGTACTCTTCTGTCACGCGTTGTCAGGGAGTACCTCGTTCATTGGGCTAGTTGTGGACTTGAACATAATTCATGGGAGCCCGAATCTTGGTTGCCCACAGGGGTGGTTAACGACTACTGGAGCGAGCTTGCAGCTCGCACAGATCGACGCGTGGCAGGAGGTACCACCTGAATGCGGAAAAAGTGAAGAACATTCCCATAGGGTAGAATTCATGGACAACGACCATAGGAGGTTGGGGATGCCCAACATGGTTGTCTCGCGCATGCTCCAGCCTAACGGGGGGAGACCGCTAGCCGTGTTGACCTACAAGTTGCAGCTTAACTCCAAGTACCATGCACGTGTTCATGTCTACCTAGTGATTAAAATTATTAATTTTCTTTCACAATGTTGATGACTCACTGACTGACAATCCTACTTGTTGTTCATGAACTAGGACGTTTCATAATAAGTGGGGAGGAATGTAGCGGGAGGGCCGGCTCGGCCCTCCCTCCTCGTTGAAGCGAGGGGTGGTTGCGCACCACCCCTTGCATCAGCGAGGGCTCGCCGGCGGCTAGCACTTCGCTGGCCGCCGGCCAGCTCGCTGCCGGCCGGCTAGACGGCCAGCCAAACGACCGGCCGGCCACCGGCCGGCCAGCCACCAGCCACCGATCGCGGCCTCAGCCCGATTGATGGCTGAGGGGCCAGAAGGGCCTCGAGGGCGAGGCCTCGTGGCCTCGTGCCCTCGTCCCCCCTTGCTCTCCTTGCAAAACAAGCAAGCAAGGACGAGGGATAGGGGGAGCAAGGGTGAGGACGAGAGGACCGGCGCGAAATCGCTAGCGTGCCTCGCACACGATGATTTCGTGCCAAAACGGCAAAATGTAAATCGAAGTTCGTTTGCGACGAACTTTGACATAAAATAAACAACATAACCCGTGCAAACACACGAGTTTGAGGTAAAAACCCCCGATTGGGTCCTAAAACCAGGGGTGGGGTCAAAAATGGAAATGGGCCTCAAGAGACTCAAAGTATTTGAGTCAACCTGCTCTGGGTCATTGATGACAATTGCCCCTCAGTCTTGCAAAGGGGGTAAACCCCTGACGCGGACTGAGAATGACATTCTGCGAATTCTAAGAATGAAATTCTTGCAGTTTTAACTACCCCCATTGAAGTCGCAAAAACTACCCCCCCCCCCCCCNATTGCCCCTCAGTCTTGCAAAGGGGGTAAACCCCTGACGCGGACTGAGAATGACATTCTGCGAATTCTAAGAATGAAATTCTTGCAGTTTTAACTACCCCCATTGAAGTCGCAAAAACTACCCCCCCCCCCCACTATCTTTTTCATCGTTAGCTACCCCCATCCAGGACTTCACTGGTCATCCATTGCAACAGGATGAGAAGGAATAGTGACTGAACGTACGTGGTGGAAAAACAGACAAACTTCATCTGACAGGGTAGGTATCCACTCCCACACATATGGAGGAGCGGAGCCGCGTCCAAGGCGCTTTGGACACACCTTGTCGAGGTATAGGTAATTGAGCCCCTTTTATACATGAAACAATCAGTGTATTAGAAATGTACTTTCAATGATAATTTCTAGTAATTTCCATGAAGTTGACTTCATATGTTTTTATGTCTCGTTTACGTGAAGGACTGTGTACTTTTCTTTGATGCCATGAATCCTGACTTAAAAAATGATTCACAAAAGAATACTAGGATATAGAGTAAGTCGCCTTAACTAGGCCTACTCTTGTCTAGGGACTTGCTAAGAGATACTTGAGTAATATCTGAACAGAACATTGTTTAAGCCGGCATACAATAGCTACGATCGTCGCTATCAAGCATAACTATGCGATATGCTCTGAAATGTTTCCCACATTCTCTCGCGGGTCCCCCCCCCCATCCAGACCATCGAATGTATAGTTCGAGTGTATCGGGGTGTGTATTTTGTAGACAGACTATATTTGTTCACAAGTGTACAATACATGTGTATCTTTTTACAAGTTCGTCGAATACAGGCAACACATACACTGTCGTAATATAATTCTCCACTTGGGTGGGGGGGTAGCGTCGGCCCTCGATCTACCCCCCCCCAAAGGCTCAATTGTATTGGCAAAGTGTATGTAATGAGTCTATCGATTTTTTGTGATGGACAGAAAATATATACACTTGTGTACTTGAAGTTGATGAACCATCTATGCAGCGACACCGCCAATCGTTAAGAATCAACGATGTGGATGTATCATGAAAATTGTCGCCTAGTGTGCAAAACGGATGGCAAAACGGTCCCCATTATGTCGTTGGACTACCCCTCCCCAAATTCACCGAATGTATTGAGGTAGTGTATCGAGGCATGTATAGTAGCCACCGTCTACTTTGTTCACTAGTGTTTAATACATCAGTGTATATTTTTGTATGTTTAATAGATACACGCACTATATACACAACCCTAATACACTTTTACTATTTGGGGGGGGGGTATCATCGTTTC
Organism: Penium margaritaceum; assembly: GCA_023375785.1. Lineage (NCBI taxonomy): Eukaryota > Viridiplantae > Streptophyta > Zygnematophyceae > Desmidiales > Peniaceae > Penium > Penium margaritaceum. The sequence goes on along the minus strand of SZWC01011480.1, from coordinate 5,511 downwards.
TCATCCCCCCCAAAAGGTTCTAGTGTATTGGCAAAGTGTATCTGGTGAGTGTATTGATTTTATGTGATGGACAAAAACAATATACACTTGTGTACTCAAAGTTGACGGACAATATATGCATTGACACCACCGATCGTCAACAATCGATAATGTGGATGTATCAGAAACGTCATCACCTAGTATTCAGAACGAACAGCGAAACGGTCCCCATTATCTCGTGGGACCATCCCCCCCCCCCCCCCGTATTCACTGAATGTATCGGGGTGGTGTATCGGGGTGTGTATCGTACCGACCGTCTACTTTGTTCACTAGTGTTAAATACATTGGCAAAGTGTATGTGGTGAGTGTATCAATTTTGTGTGATGAACAAAAAGAATAAAACATTGTGTACTCAAAGTCAACGGACCAAATACGCACAAACAGCGCCAAACAATGCTGATCAATGATGTCGATGTCACGATGTATTCCTCGTATAGAGTAGAGATTGTACGACAAAATAGTAGCCATGTTGTTGTGAGCCCATCTCCCCTCCCTCTCGAATCCACGGAATGAATCGGGGTAGTGTGTCGGGGCGTGAACCGTAGCGACTGTGTAGTTTGTTCACTAGTAAATTATACATTAACAGATACACTTAACATATACACTTAACATAAACACCCGCATTATACATCTAAACGATTGGGGTAGGGGGGTGGTTAGCGTCAACTCTCGACCCCCCCCCGAAAGCCCCTTCCCCCTCCTGCTAGATCCTGTTGCCGGCTGTCGATGGGCCGGGAGCGAAGCCATTCGGAGCCCGAACAAGCGAAGACCAAACTCACAAGAATTCCACCTGTGTTCTTCGAAGAATTGTGGTTTATACATATTTGAAGACTATTAATGGGCTTAATAATATCTTATAGAAACAACACGTATGAATGCGTCCAGATGTAGGTCTTTTATGGCAAACTATACTTGACCTTGCAAACCATTGATTTATTTTGCATTTTAAGTTTGGTTAAAAAGCCTTTCACGAAATTTTAAGTGTCTACTACATCAAATACATCTTTGAGTCCATGAAAACACGTTCTAAACAAATATGTGCTAAATTCCACAAAGTTTCCATGAAGCTTCCAAATGCGTACATTTCCTTGTACACCATGTGAAGAGTGTATTGTTTAGGGGTAATTACCCATAAATGACCTTTTCCCATTCGGATGGGTTTTGGACAAGACTGCGAGGTAGCGCTCCAAAATCGTCTATTGTGGGACAGCTGGCGCCCCTTCACCAATCGAAAACCTGGTAGAAACAAGTGGCTTTGCATGTGAGGCTGACTTTCAGCGCAGATGTGTTCACTGGACTTTTCTGAAGCTACAAACAAGATCAGAGGAAAATCGATGGTCAAAATTGACGAAAAGAGTGGGCCGATGTGAAAAGGTACTAGTTCAGATGCGTTGAGTCGCCTGTGCTGACAGTGGAAAAACACGCTCGCAAACTGCACCGAAAGATAACCTTCCAAGGGAAAGAGCAAAAAGACATTCACGAATCACGTAAGTCCAAACGATCAAACTTAACGGGAATGTGAGCCACACATAACCTTTGCAGGATGTTGCCATAATGTTGACATGAATGCATAACCTTGCAAAACATTACCAAAATAACGATAAAATTAATGTTAACATTGAATATAAGAAACTATTATTGTTAAAATCAAGATACAATTTGACGTACAAAAAACAATTTGGTTTCCACACAGAGATTCATTGTATGACGATGTAAAGATAATTATCTAAATGGATTGAAAATGTGTTTCAAATGAATAAATATCAAACGAATTTTTTAATGCCTTCAAAATAGAATAAAATATGTGCTTAAAATGTTTACGTACATGTAGCTAGCAATGATGCTACAAATGCATATGTAGATTTAGAGTTACATGTATATGAATATGTCTCTTTAGAATAAAGCTTAGATTAAAACTGTAAATGGATTTTTTTGACACAATCACATTGAAGTTTTCTATGTTCACATTGTAAGTAGATTTTATATTCATAAAATGAAGAAAAAAAAGATATACGTATTTATCTTAATTTGAATATATTTGTGAATGTAAATGGATATTCCAATGAGTTAGAAACTAGAAAAAATGTTTTTGTCTATTTAGATACATACAAACATTTGTTTCTTTATGAAGGTATATTTGTTCGTCCAAATGTTTAGATGTACATGTACATGAACCTGATGAGGAAGAAATAGATGTGGATTCATTATTATTATAAGATTATTCATTGATATCAGATACAGATGATGATGAATATGTAAATGTAGAAGAAGATGTGGATTTTCATGTAAACATACATGTATATTTCATTAATCATGTAAATGTAGATAAATATGTTATTTGTGGATGTACAAGTAGATCTCAATATATTTTAGCTAAAAACAAACAAACAAATAGGTCACAAATTAGTATAAAGTCTGCTAAAAATAAGATATATGAAAACATGAAATAAATAACATGAATGAGATCAACGTATGTTCACTCATTTGAATCATCGTACTGAAGTTACATTTAAATTATAAGATAATATAGATAAATGAATTTATTTGGTTCATAGTCGTAACTGTTCAAATAAAAACCGAAAAGTGTTGTAATGAAATGATAATAAAAATACCATAAATTATGATTAGGTATGTTAAAAAATATATACTTTGTAAAGAATAACATTTTTTAATTTATATACACAAATAATCACAAGTATCCATATAGTTGAAGATTTATGCGTATAAAGGGGTATATATAAACATATGTATGGATATAGATGTATATCATGATGTAGTATGGATTTGAATAAATATCTAGATATAGATAAAGATGTAGATATCGATATACATATAGATATAGATACAGATGTAACTATAAATATGGATATAAATATAGATAAAGATATACGTATAGATGTACATATACACATAGATATAGATATATATAGATAAAGATATAGGCATAGATATAGATATAGGTATAGATATAGACTTAGATTTAAATTGAGATTTAGATTCAGATTCAAATATTTATTTAGATATAGATTTGGATATATATATATTTACATGTAGATGTAGATGAAAAGATATATATATCTATATATTACGCTCTCATAAAATTAAATGGATTGCCAAGGTACATCAAGCATCAGGGGTCTGCATGCAAGAGAGATGTGTATATCGCGATCTATATGTTCATCAATATCTATATGTATATGTATATGTATATGTCTATGTATATGTATATGTATATGTACATATAAATTTACATGTATATGTATATGTATATGTATATGTATATGTATATGTATATGTATATGTATATGTATATG
>SZWC01011479.1:50061-71278 GCA_023375785.1 Penium margaritaceum | reverse complement strand
CCTCCCCCCCCCCCCACTCGCTCCTTTGCTCGCTCGCTTGCTCAGCGAGCGAGCGTGCACGGCAGGGAGGGCCAGACAAGCCAAACACCCCCCACCTTCCTTATTTCCTCCCACCTTAGGGGGAATTGAGAAAAGGAGGGGGATGAGTAACAAAAAATACGAAAAGGGGTACACCTGAAAGCAAGTGGAAAAGGGAGAAACAAAAAAGAAAAAGAGGAGGGCTTAAGGCGAGCAGAGGGGAGGACTAGAAAAGAAAAGGGATAGAGGCTGAGGACAAAATAAAAAGAAACACAAAATGGGGGCTAAGGGCTAGAGAATAATGACAAAAAAAGGGGGAATCGTCCAACTACTACCGACGTAGTAGCAGCAGCTTTCATAGCAGCAATATCCGTATCGGGCAGAGTTGCAATGACTACATAGTGCGGCGGTTACGCCAGCGCTTGCAGTTTCCCCTTCTCAACCAATAGAGGATTGTGCGTCGGCTTCGATCTCCGCTTCGCGATGCATCCTAGACCGGCGTCTTCCTGGGGCCCGTGGATTGGTGCGCGCACTTCACTCCGTAGGTTCGACGACAGATTCGAGTCTTTCCATCTCCGAGGGCTGGGTAGTCTACCGCTTGGAGCAGCAGCCACACCTGTAGCCGCCACCCCTTCTCGTCTCGGAGCAGTCTTTTCTTTATTAGTGGCAGCAGCATTAGTAGTCGGAGTTAGTCGGACTCTAATCTACGGGCGTGCTGTCGTAGTGGAGCTCGTCCCGTCTGGTCACGTTTGCCGACCCGGACGTCGTGACCTCCAGGAGTGACAGTACTTACTGGCCTCATTCTCTCCCGTGGCTTGGTGTTTACCACCAGGACTAGGTGCCCTCGGTACCTATCCATCTTCCAGCGCATGAGATGAGTGCGCTGACATCTGAGCAGGAGACCTGCGCATTTGCCTGTTACTACTGCGGCGATGGACGTCATGGTTGGCGTCGCTGTTGGATGCGCCCTCCCGGCTGACATCCACCTTGGCTACAGCCTCGTCCGAGCCTGCGTCCTCCACAGCATAAGGATCTGCTGGCGTTGGTAGATCCCCTAGCTAGACCTCTGGCGAGCATGTTTGCCAAGATCCACGGCCTGCGACAGACGATGTAGCGGCTTTGTGACCTCGTCGTCACTGACCGTGCTTCTGCTACTCGTTTGTCGATGACCTCTTCGGTCATATCTCCTCCATCCTCTTCTCCCTCCTCATCCGATGGTGTACCTTCAGCTCCACCTGCCTGCGAGTCCCACGCTGCCACCATCCTTTCGATCATCCACTCTGCTATGACCACGACGCCACCTCGCGATGACATGTCTTCATGCAGTCGTTCCAGTTGAGTGACCCCGCAACGGCAGCGTCAGCGCTCCACACGCCGTGCTTGCGCCGGTTTTGATACATCCTCCACCTCCTCGGCCTCTAGTGTTGTAACTGTCGAGGGGGAGTGTGGTCACCGCGCATTGCCTCATGTGACCGTAGCGACAGGATCCGCACTCGCGCCGGACCGTGGTGCCCGAGCGTCAGCTCAGGCAGACTGAGATGATACGGTGACAACACATGGCGTGGAGTCCGATCTCGACATGGCATTCATGGTGGAGACTTCCGTGTCATCGAACTCGACTTCCACGTCCGAGCTGGATCTCCCACAGCAGCAGGCTACATCAGGAGGAGCGCAGACACAGCGTCCTTTGGCGGTGCCACTCGCGGCTCCGACCGGTGGAGGCCGAGCGACGGCACAGGAGTCCTGTATGGATCGAGAGGCATCCACCAAAGTTTTGGGAGAGTGTGTGCAGCAGGCTCACACCAGTCCAGCAGAGGTTGCAAGGCTTAAGACATGCATGTCATCGAGTTCAAAATCTACGTTGGGGCAGGAGCCGGACATCCTATAGCAGCAGGTTGCATCAGGAGGAGTGCAGGTGCCGCGTGCTTGGACGGTGCCACTCGCGACTCTGACCACTGGCGGCCTGGCAGTGGCACAGGAGTATTGTGTGGATCGGGATGCCCCACGCGGATCTCTGGGGGCGTTGGCGCATGAGATTCACAACAGTACGACAATATTCGCAGTACATGAGCAGAGTCGGTCGGTTGGTCTTTTGGAGGTTGAGGCATTCTTGAGAGCAGCAGTTTTGTGAGACTTTGCTGAGACATATGCTGCAGCCGACATAGCAGGCTCCACCGTCTCATACGCGGTACATGAGGACCAGCTTCAGCGTGAGGAGTCGTCCATGTTCCTACAGTCTCCGAGTTGCCGTAACCACGACGGAGCAGCGACAACAATGACGGAGTCAGATGATGGTTCTTACACTATCATGGAGCAGGTTGCAGCGACCAGCCTTCCCGGCGAGACACTACGTGAGCTCCAGTTACGCTTATTGGTCGCCTTGACAGGCGTTGTCAAGCCGAGGTCCTACACACCTGTGTCCACTACGGTGCCAGTTGAGGACAGTGGAGCAGATCCCTACACGCAGATGGAGTCACCTTGTCAGCAGGAGATGAGTTCTGCCCTTTTGTGTTCACCTGTTGGTGACCTTGCTGATCACATCAACGCTAAGAGTGGCAGTACCTGCACAGACAACATTTCCACATGCTTCACGGACTCTGACGAGTCATCCTTCTCCTTCTCTCTCGGCATGCGACCGCTCACTCCTCGTGTGACAGACATGAGTTGTGGTGTGGATGCGACACCTGTAGCTGCATCCGATGTTCCAGTGTCTCAGCACATAGCGAGTTTGGTTGACCGAGAGGAGGATGCAGGAGCACCAGTTCCATCATCTTCAGCACCATAAATGCAGATGGAGTTGTACTCACAAGTTGTGCAGTCTGCATGTGTAGCATCCTCCGTGAGGCAAACATGGGCCACCTCCACATGTCTGAGGAAGATTATGCTGACCTGCAGGAGCGTGTAGTCATGCTACAACGGGAGGTGATGGTCGCATGTGAGCAATTTTATGAGGAGGGGAGCATCATTGCTATTGGTACGATCCTTCCGCCAGCAGCATCTGACACACCCATACTCGGGAAGGATCTTGTACCAGCTCCGAGTATGACGTCCGTTGGAGACACTGTCACAGGAGAGGTGAGCGTGCCTTTGGCTTCCGCCATCCTAGCTCCTGTCGACCCCATCATCGCTCCTCCTTCTTCTTCTATTGTTGTCACGCACCTTCATCCACCCGACTCACTTACCCCATCGGCATCTTCATCCACGAGTGGTGATCCGGTTCGTCGATCCAGCTCTCCTCTTCCGGCGGTATACCCCTGTGCCTCAGAGTGCTCTATCCCGCCTCGGAGGCCAGCTCCGCCACTTCATCCACGCTTGCGTGCTGCTTGCCCATTCCCTTTCCTTTGGCATACATAGATGCATCGCGATAGAGCAGAGACAGGGAAGACTATGAGTTGGGACCCTTGGCACTCACGCGAGGACTGGTACACCCCAGGTGATGCAGATTCACGTGAGGAGTCATAGTCGGAAACACCACTTTGTCTTTGAGCTCCGGTGCCTACTCGCACGTGACAAGGGGAGCTATCTCAGCATGATAGATACACCACATGACTCATCGCCTAGGATATGTTCAGTTACGACATCAGCATCCCATCGAGGACATCGCTGCCAGGTTCATCTGCCCAGGGGGAGTGTTGTATGGACCTCGACCTGACGCGACGTCATGGGAGATGCATGACAAGGTCCATGCTCTGTTGTGAGCATGTACAGCATCCCGCATGTGGCTCATTCTACGTGCCTGCACAATTGCATGTGGATTGTAGCACACTGTTCGTCGAGACCCGGACACTTGGTGCGTTGTACCAGTGTCACATGGAGACCATGTGATTGTGTGTCTTGGTATGTGGCTATGTTATGAGTGGCTATACTGTGTCTGGCATGTGCATGCAAGCTAGGTCGCTCTTAGAGGTCGAGACCCGGACACTTCGTGTGTGGCACCCGTGTTACGAGGAGATCCTCCCATGATCCTGTGTTTGGATGATGATACTATTGTGTTGAATTGCTCGTAGCGGTCGAGACCCAGGCCCTGGTACCGCTAATGTCACGTGGAGACCATCTTGTCGTTTGACATGTGTATGATGTGCATTACATTGGTTTGTGTGCGTGTGCATCACTCCTCTCATGCCCGAGACCCAGACACTTGGTGGGTTGTGCAAGTTTCTAGGGAAACCCTACATAGATAGCAGATGTGTGTGTGTGTGTGTGTGTGTGTGTGTGTGTGTGTGTGTGTATGTGTGTGTGTGTGTGTGAGTTCACTCATGCATATCATGGCTTGCCATACGTTGTTTTTCCATGCCTTGGCTCACTTTCTTCTGGAGTTGACGGCCATGTAAGCCAGGGGGAGTGTTAGTTTGTGTGGCTTCCACCCGTCGCGACCGACGCCGATTGATTACCCACATACCCACATTGGGGGTATATGGTGGAGGAGAGCGTGACGACACGAAAGGCCTTCGGAGTGTCCGGAGACTTCTCCAGCACATACAACAGCGCTCGCGAGACACGGTCAATGCGTTTTGGTAGCCCTGTTGGCTCGTCGGTAGCTAGGAGAGTTTTCTCTGTGGGTTGAGACCCGCACACCTGGTGGACTGTACCAGTGCGACGAGGAGACTTGATGGCTGTAGTAGGGCTTCCGATGTTTGGAAAGCCGTACGTGATGTCAGGACGCTGATTTTGAGATTTCTTAGCACTCCTTGTATTTTCTCGGTGGTCGAGACCGGGCATTCGGAGAGCTATTCCGGTGCCTTGAGGAGACCATTGTTACTGTTATCATGGTGTATGCAATGTGTTCTCCCCGCTGACTCGTTTGGGTTTAGTGGGGGTGACGGGGCCCGGTGCGGCTAGCTGCCGGCGCCCCTATACAAGCCCGCTAGGGTCTCATTTGTATCTTCTCCTTGTTCCTTTACATTCAACGTTCCGGTTCCAGACTTAGCCAAATTCTTGTCGTCTTTCATCGCACTCACACACAGAGCTCATGTTCATTTTTGCATGGGCCTGCATGCCCTAAAAATTTTCCAATTACTAATTTGTTCTTAAAGGCCGGGATCCTTTGTCCACTGGTTCTGTTTGCTTCTATTTCATGTGCAAAAAAAAATGTACTTTTGTTTTGGCCCGATGTTTTGCACTACAAGTGCTCAAAGTGCGAAAAAGCCTTGTCATCAGGCTTGGTGATGGCCAAGCCTGATGACAAGGCTGACTTGTCGTCAGCCTCGCTCGCAGCCTCGGCAATGAGTGAGGCTGACGAGGAGGCACGCTCGCTGCGCTCGAGGCATTCGTGGAAATGGCAAAACTGAACCAGACCTATCATCCAATTAAAAGTTTCAAGCCAACATTTATGATGAAATCCAGGGTACATGAATACAATGTAAAAGTTTGAAAAAAATATCGAAATAAATCATGCATCAAGTCAACATTCAAAATTAAAGTGCAGTAGGGTAGGCTCAGGTACAACAGACTGACGGGGCAGTGTAAGCAATGAGCGTTGATTCCTACACGCTGCATCAACAATGCTTTTGTCCCAACCTGCTGCATTAGGTAGTTTTAGCTTGGTATCAGAACCACAGCATAGTAGAAGTAGAGCAACATCGGTGTACAAATCCAAACAGCACCGACAGTCCCCAGAACGCGCCCATACGGGGGAAATGCTGCCGGATTTTTTCCGACAGCATTGACACGCTGGGTGGCGTATTCAAAATGTTCCCAATGTGGGGGAAATGGTGTCGAATTTTTTTACGCAGCACCAACCCCACAACGGTGGTAGCCTGGGTGGACACGCTGCAAGCACAACCAATTGACGCTGAAGCGGTGTCAACGTACGTGGCGACGAAACCAGGAGAGGAAAGTGACGCTGCTGCTATAATACGGCAGTAGCAGTGGCAGGACACACCTAGCAGCTAGCAGCAATAGCAGCACACAGCAGCAGCAGCAGTAGCAAGTACTAGCAGTAGTAGTGGGCAGCAGCAGCATGTAACCAGCAGTTAGTAGCAACAGCAATCAACAGGAGCAGCCGCACACAACAATAGTAGCAGCAACAGCTGTAGCAGTAATGGGCAGTAGCCAACAGTAGCCAGGAGCAGCCAGCTGCAGCAGCTGCAGCAGCGGCTAGTAGCAGTAGCAATAGCAATTGCTCGCAGCACGCTCCTCGCAGCGAGCAGCGAGCTTGCTGCTCACAGTCACAAACAAAGAAGAGCAAAATGTACAAAAAAGGACACACCGAAACAATCCCCCACCCCGCAAGTTGCCTTGCGGTAGCTGTAGCAGCCGCACAGCCATTCTAGCAGCTATAACAGATGCAGCAGCACACAACAGCTCAATAACAGCAGCAACAGCAATAGCATCAGCTGTTGCTACAACAACCGCCACAACACTAGTGTTGGAACAGTAGGAGCAGCTGCTAGTAGTACTAGCAGCTGCTCCTACTATTGGAACAACATTAGCAACTACTGCTGTAACAATAGATGCAAGAACAGCAACAACAGTAGCATCAATAGCAGCAGTTACAAAAGGAGCAGCAACAAATCTGCAGCTTACGCAATAGCCGGTGCAACAACAGCCACTACTGATGTCAACCATCCTTGGCTGACATCACTACTGACATCACTATTGATGTCATAAAAAAAAACAAAAAAGAAAAAAACAGAACATCAGTAGTAGCAATCCTACAGATAACGCAATAGGATGGCTACTGACAACACCAGCCATCCTAAGGTGACTTCATTGCTGACATCACTACTCACATAAGCAGCACACAGGAAAAAAACCAAAGAGAGGCACCATGACCGACATTGGGGAGGGGTCCTCCTCTGCTAGAGGACCCTCCTTCTTGTAATACCTTCAGCAATTGCAGCAAAAATAGCAACAATAGCAGTTGCCGACACTACAAGAACCATAGCAGCAACAGCTATTGTAACAGCCGCAACTGCAGCCATTGCAATAGTAGTAGCAACAGCAACAGCAACATCAGCAACAGCAACAGCAGCAGTAGCAATAGTAGTAGCAGCTACCACCGCTGCAATAGCAGCAATAACAATAGGAACAACTACAGGGGTGGTAGTGGCAACAGTTGCAGCAACATCCGTCATTGTAGTAATTGCATCAGACGCAACAGCACCAACACCCTGCAGGCTCTCTTGTCGGTCATGCTGGCTTGACAGATTTGTCTGCTGCCTTCCGCCAGTAGCTCAAAACGCTGACACAATAACTAGCGGCACTATAGCCGCCAACACAGCTATTACAGTAGCAGTTGTTGCAACAGCATGAGCAACCGCAGCAGCATCTTTAACAGTAGCGTCCGCAAGCACCCTTTGTTCCACCTGGGTACATGAGCCCTGTGGTATCTTTTGCCACACATTACCTAGCACACCAACACATCTTGCGCAAATAGCAAACGCTGACGTCAGTCCTAGGTCCTAGTCTAGGTGCCAGCCATAGGCCAAAGGACTTTGAAACTGCACCGCCTCCGCTTCAGTCTGGCGAGCAGTTCCAGAGCTGGGAGCTCAGCTTCCGGATCTAGGCACACGGTGAGGGCATGTGGCCCTACTACGTCCTACCCTTCGACGCCACCCAGACCAACCAGGTATATGACGCTGGTCATGACGTGCGTGCCCTTGTCCCGGTTGCCCCTCCAGCTACACGTCTCGCCCTCAAACCCTTCCTCGACGACTTCACCACTGCCGGCTTCCCCTGGTCCCGCAGCTGCATGGCACATACTCATGCGCCCTCATCGCCTCTCCAGTGAGGCCGAGACTAGACAGCTACTCTGGGAGTTCAACTCCCTCCGCATGGGGGAGACCGAGACAGTCACGTCCTACTGGCAGCGCACGGATGACATCTCATACTGCCTCGGAGACAATGCATCACCCCCTCTCTCCGCTCGACCATCAAGTGTGGCGCCACCAAAGTTTTCTCCGATATATTCATTCACTACTCCCAAGAGATTCTTGCTGCGATGGCCACCTAGGGTACCCTCATGCCCTGGGCATACGAGCTCTTCCTCCGCATGAAGGAGGCTCATCAGGAGTCACATATCCAGTGCACAGAGTCTCTCGCATCTCTTGCCGTCGCCTCAATGGCTGTTGTTTCCCCCACAGTAGCAGTGTCCTTTGCAGACACCTTGTCCAGCAAGAAGAAGCACAAGGGCAAGAAGAGAAAGGGCCAACAGTAGTAGTCTAGCGGATCCTGCTGCGGCAGCCTCATCAACCATAAGTGTGGTCGGTCTGGCCACGGGTGGTACACGTGTCCACTCTGGACAGACAAGGCACACGTCATCACCACCATGCTTTGTGAGCGCGAGTGTCGCCTCGCCACAACTGTCGTGACTATTGTTGTCCTTACTACATCCATGCTTCCTTCGACGACTCCACGGTAGTATCATCAGCAGACGTCTGCGACCGCTCCTCTGTTACCGTTGCCTTCCTCATTCCTAGACTCTGGTGCCGTCATGCCACAGTCGGTGTACTCTGTCGGACCCTCCGCTTGTGAGCGTCAACTAGAGTAGTTCATCGCACTCGAGCTTGGCCTTCCTCGTCCTCCTCGGCATTGAGGCTGGTTCACCTCCACTGCCTTGTATGACAGAGTTTGTGCTACAGTCATGCCCAGTATCTTTGTCCGTCCTATCCTCTGTCATGCCCCTCCCCACCTGCTTTGTTTTGCAATAATGTCACCTGGCTGGATGATTGGTATCTCCGGTTTATACCCCTGTCCACTACGTCAGCGTCCCTTGCTTACTGCCATGTGACCACTCATGATCTGGCAACACTTGTCCAGGACACGTTTGAGACCTGGATCATCGACTCCCGGACCACCCATCACATGACGGCCTCGCGCGAGGCCTTCAGTGTTCTTGGCCCTGTTGCCAATGTTACCGGATTTTGGACCGGTTCTGGTCAGGCCTTACCAATTTGTGGCGTTAGAGTCATTCATTTTTGTAGTCTTGTTGGCGATGTCTTTACGACCGACGTCCTCTTCGTCCATGGTCTTGAGCTCAGCCTTCTGTGTGTCACCATACTTAACCGCATGAGCATGGTTGTTGCATCCATTTGGTCGTGTCGTCCTGTATGCCACTGCCCGTGGTAACATGTGGTACGGTCGTGCCTGTCTGCAACTTCCTCCATCTCCTCGCCAACTGCTAACATTGGCCATTTATTTGTCACCAGTTCGCCCTCTTCGCAGCACACACGTCTCCTGCACTGCCGCCTTTGCCCATCCACTCTACTGCCATCAATAGCATGCTTTGTACGCAGCCAGCCAAGGTTCTTGATTGAGACTCGTTTTCTCTGCCATGTCCCACTAAGTGCATTGACTGTGCTCAGGGGAAGATGCACCAGTCCACCTACCCCCTGTCTGCCTCTTGTGCGTCCGGACCCTTGGACTTGGTCCATTCTGATGTCATGGTTCCCCTTCCAACAGAGTCTGTCGGGAAGCAGGGACGGTATGTCCTGACCCTCACCGCCGACTACTCCCACTACCGTTGGGTATTCTATCTTTGACGGAAGAGCAATGTCGCCCCCACCACTTGGAATTGGCTGGTCCATGATCCGCGCAAATGTGGTCGCCCTCTCTGAGCTTCTCCTCTGATTGCGATGGCGAGTTAATGGGGGAAACCACACTCTTCTTCGCTTCCCAAGGCATTCATCACTAGACGTCGACGCCGTACACGCCAGCCCAGAACGGTGTCTCCAAGCTGTGGAACCACACCATGGCCGACGTTGTCCGCACCATGCTGGTCAAGTCTGATCTCTCCGATGGCTTCTACTTTGAGGCCATGTAGGTCATGACCTACATGACATGGGTCTAGAACCGGATCCCTCACGTACCCCTTCCGTGCCATTCCACACCATACCATCACAAGTGTGGCGAGCGCGCTGACCTTTGCCCGGCTCGTGTCTGTGGTTACGTGGTCATTATGTGGTTGCCTACCACACACCAGGGGTAGCAAGCTCGAACCTCACGGAAGACCTTGCACCTTCCTTGGCATCGCACGTTAGTCAAAGGCGTAAAGCTTCTGGGATCCTTCTGGGCAGTGCATAGTTGAGTCTCCGGACGCCCTCTTCTTTGATGACCTATTTTCCCACAATCTCGTTTGCTCCGGCGCGTCGATGTTCCTCCCGTCACATGGGGGAGTGGTGGTTCCGTCCTCCATCAAGTCACTTCCGGTCGTCCCATCATCTACGCCTACTGGTCCTCTCGGGCCAGTTGCCCTGCCCTTATCTGCCAGCCCCTTAGGGCCGGCTGCCCCGTCCGTGTTCGCCAGCCCCTCTGGTTCGGCTGCCCTGTTTGTGTCCGCCAACCCCTCTAAGCCGGCTACCCCGTCCGTGTCCGCCAGCCCCTCAGGGCCGGCTGCCCCGTTCGTGTCCGCCAGTCCCTCTCGGTCGGCTGCCCTCTCCGTGTCGGCCAGTCTCTCAGGGTCGGCTATCCATTCCGTGTCCACCAGCCCCTCCGGGCCGGCTATCCCCTCCGTGTCAACCAGCCCCTCCGGGGCGGCTACCCCCTCCGTGTCCGCCAGCCCCTCTAGGCCGGCTGCCCTGTCCGTGCCCGCTGGCCCCTCCGGGCCGGCTGCCCCCTTCGGGTCCGCCAGCCCCTCTGGGCCGGCTGCCCCATCCGTGTCCGCTAGCCCCTCTGGATCGGCTTCCCCGCCCGTGTCTGCCAGCCCCTCAGGGCCGGCTGCCCCGTCTGTGTCCGCCAGCCCTATTAGATCGGCTTTCTTCCCCGTGTCCGCCAACCCCTTAGGGCCGGCTGCCCCGTTCGTGTCTGCCACCTCCTCCGGGCGGACTACCCCGTTGGTTTCAATGCGTTGCACGTGTGGTCTGGGAGGAAGCCTCCAACCCGGGCTGGTATTGAGCTCTCAGGCTGCCTCCTCACGTCCTCTCATGCCACGACCCCCTGTCACCCCACGAGGCTCCATGCCTCCTGGCAGACACACTCCCACAGTTGTGAGTGTGGACCCTGGCACCAAAGCGATTGGCTTGGCGACTTTGTCAGTCATCACTAACCTACATCCAAATCGGCTTTAGGCTACACCCTACTCCATCAAAAGCAATGTCGTGCCATTGCGGCTACACTCACACAATTGCCACATGGGACACGACACGCATTTGCCCTCACGGTCTGTCCCATGGAGCGACCAGTTGACCCATCCACCCTGCGTGAAACCCGGGCATCTCTTGAGGCTGCACACGGGAGGCTACATGCGTCGACGAGCTTCTCGCCATCAGGCAACATCAGGTCTATGAGCTTGTTGACCTTCCCCGCGGTCCAAAGACCATTGGCGCCAAGTGGGTCCTCCGGCGAAAGTGGAAGCCAGATGGATCACTGGACAAGTACAAGGCACGTCTTACGACCAAGGGGTTTGCTCGGAACCCAAGGGTTCACTATGACCAGATCTTTGCCTCGGTCAGTCGTTTCTTAACTAGCCAAGCTTTGTTTAGCCTGGTTGCTCAGCATGGATGGGAGCTGCATCAGATGGATGTGAGCAACGCCTTTCTCCATGGCTCTCTAGAAGGCGATGAGCTCAACATGGTGCAGTCCCCAGGCTTCAATCATGGCTCCAGCAAGGTTTGGAAGCTGCGGAAGGCCCATTACGGCCTAAACAGTCACCGCGCTGTTGGAACCAGAAGATCAGTCGCACACTTCTCAGTGACGGCCTCCTCCGCAACAGTGGGGATCTCGCATTGTTTACCAGTCTGCGGGACCAGCCCTTTGTCGCTGTCTTGTTCTATGTCGACAACCTGCTCATCGCATCGCCGGAGGCAGCTCCCATTCAGCGGGTTAAGGACCTGCTACATGCTACCTACCAGATGAAGGACCTTGGGTCAGCACGAGTCTTTGTATGCATGGAGCTTGAGCATGATTGCTCCACGGGCATCTTTCACGTCCATTGGGCCGCCTGCGTTTAGATCCTATCCAAGCGTTTCGCGGAGGACCTGTCCCTCCTGCTAGGAGCATCCTCACCCATGTGACCCGATGGTCAGGCGATGCTCAAGAGCTTTGACCCACCCGTGGTGGGAGAGCGAGTCGATGTGACCACATATTCATGTGTCATCGGGTCACTGATGTTCCTGGCGATAACGACGCATCCAGACATCGCGGTCGTCGTCAACCTCCTGGCACAGTTCTCTCAAGAGTCGCGTTACCTCCACATTAAGGCTGCAATCCGAGTAATCCGCAATATTGTCTCGACTCCAAAGCGAGGCATCATGTTCTGTTGAGCCCCGTTTGTTGTGGTGATAGGCTACACTGACAGTGACTAGGCCAGCAGTCTGAACGATGTAATTCGTACCGGCTGGATCTTTGTTGTTGGTGGCACGGTTGTGCCTTGGCGTAGTGGCAAGAAAGGCCGCATTGCACTTAACACTACTGAGGCTAAGTATGTGGCACTTGGTTCTGGCGCGTGTGAGAGCGTGTGGCTGCGTCGCTTGTCGTCCGAGTCGCGTCAGTAATTCTTGTCCATCACGTTACGCTGTGACAATGAGAGTGCCATGGCCATTGTTGACAATGACAACGTGCATCACACTCGTACAAAGCACATCACTGTCGAGTATCACTATGCGCGTTTGCTATTGCATGACGGCAGCATCAACATTGTGTGGATTGAGACGCATGGCAGTTGGCTGAATTCTTGACCAAGTCACTGAAGCGTGATTTGTTCAAGAAGGTTGTGAGTGCGGTTGGTGTGCATCCGTGTGGTCCTCTCTCTCCCTCTCTCTTCTCTTGCCTCCTTGGTCTCTATGATCGCTACCCTTCCATGTGCAATGCGCCTGTGATTCATGGGGGGATGTTGGTTTTTTTGGATCTCTCATTCTACTCTGTTGCATCCTCTCGGCTTGTTCACATCGGCGTGCAGGTGACTGACGGTGAAACGTGACGCTGCAAGAGTGTTGTTTGGTAGAGCTGATGCACGCTAAGGCACACACACAATTTGCTAGAGCCTCCTCTTCTCTTCTCCGTGCTCAGCTCCATCGGCGGACCTCCTCGGCACCCGTGCCGCCGGCAGTCTCTGTCGCTGCTTTTGTTGTCTACATGCGTCCAGTGTGGCGCTTGACAGCACTGTTTTATTCACAGTGCAATATCATGCATAGGGTCCAAGTTTCATGAGTTTCAGGCACTCTTGGTACCGAGGACTAGAGTAGACACCGCCAAGGCTTAGGCGGCTATAACTCTTGACAACTATTTTTCAAGCTGATTTTGACTGCACGGCTGCTTTTGTAGCGTGCGCATTATGGCATGAGCTAGAAATGCTAGGAGGCAGGTTGGGACAGTAGCGTTCTTGATGCAGCATGCGGGCTTCCACGCTCTTTGCTTAGTCTACTACCCCCTCAGTCTGCCGCTCTAGAGTCTAAGTCTGGATGCTCTTGGTTTGTTACTCAGAAACGCGCGCGCCGGTGTTAGCACCAGAAAGGAGCTCAAAAATGAAAGTGACTGATTAGGAATGAAGAATGAACAGAAATGGGAGACCTCTTCAAATTCTAGCTCCCCCTCAACTCTGTAGAGCTTGTTACTCAGCTAACCAGCCAGTCAGAAAATATATCTAGACCTATTGTTTGGCAAAGGGTTTTCTCGGTGAGCCCTGCCAGACGGTCGACGGCCCAAAACCCGGGCATCGTCCGTTTTGCTTGAAAACAAGACGACACCATAATGCCAACACAGTGAATGCAGTTGTGTGGTAAAAAACAGCTAGAAAGTTAGCAGCGACAAGTTACTACAGCCCAAACCCAGGCAGTACCTACGATGGTCCATGATGGTGAACAATGCCACACAACATGAGACATGGACCCTAGACAGAGCATGACACTGCAGAGGCGATAGTAGAGTCAGATCCAGAGCTGGATGCATGCAGACAGCATCTGCGGTGGCAGTGACCGCCAGCGGCCCGCCCGCCGAGGAGGCCTACCGATGAAGCTGAGCACGTTGCCACAGGGAAAAGGCTCCAACAAACTGCGTATAGGCCTCAAAGTGCACCGGCTCCACCGGACGACACTCTAGCAGCATTGAGCCTCGCCGTCAATCATCTGCACGTCGAAGTACACAAGCCGGGAGGACACAACAGAGCACAATGAGAGATGCAAAAAAAACCAACACTCCCCTATGACTCACAGGCGCAGTGCATATGGGAAAATAGCGACACATTCAATAGACAAACTCCCCTAGGGCACATAGAGATGTAGGCCAGAACAAAGAGTGCAACTCACGGACGCACACCGATTGAAATCATAGCCTTCTTGAACGAGTCGTGCTTCAGTGCCTTGGTCAAGAAGTCAGCGAGTTGCCGTGCTTTCTCAACCCAAACAATGCTGACGCTGTTGTCATGTAACAACGAATGCACATAGTGATACTCAACATTGATGTGCTTTGTCCGTGTGTCATGGACGCCGTCATTGTCAGCGATGGCCATGGCACACTCATCGTCACAATACAACGTGATGGATGTGACAGACTGACGCAACTCGGACAACAAACGACGCAGCCACACGCTCTCACATGCGCCTCAACCAAGGGCTACGTACTCAGTCTGAGTAGTGCTATGTGCAATGCACCCCTACTTGCAACTACGCCAAGACACAGCCATGTCACCAACCAAAAAGATCCAACCTATGCGGCTTTTACCATTTGTACTGTCGGCCCAGTCACTGTCGGTGTAGCCCACCACGACAACAGACGGTTTTCGGTTGAACATGAGGCCACACCATGAATTCGAGATGACATAGCACAGTACTCGGGTTATGGCCTTGAAGTGGAGGTGATGCGGCTCCTGAGAGAACTAAGCCAAGAGGTTGACGACAAACGTGATATCTGGGCGTGTCGCCGTCGCCAGGATCATTAGTGACCCGATGACTCACGGATACAAGATCACGTCAAGTGGCTCCCCCACAACGTTTGGGTCAGAGCTCTTCAGCTTTGCCTAACCATCAGGTGACATGGGTGAGGATGTGCTCGGCACAAGGGGCCAGTCCTCAACGAAGCGAGTGGACAGAGTCTGTACATAGGCGGCCTGATGGATGTGTAGGATGCTATGGGAGCGATCATGCTCGAGCTCCATGCCCAGGAAGACTCGGGTAGACCCAAGATCCTTCATCTAGTAGGTGGTGTACAGCATGTCCTTGACGTGTTGGATGGCAGCCACGTCTGGCGATGCAATGAGGAGATCGTCAACGTACACCAGGACAACGGCAAAGGTCAGGCCTCGCGGGGTGATGAACAGTGTAGGGTCAGGAGTACTGCGTAAGTGGCCACCGCGGAGGAGCGTGTGACTAATCTCCTGGTTCCAGCACCGAGGCGACTGCTTCACGCCATAGAGGACCTTTCGTAGACACCAGACCTTCCCAATGCCGTTATTGAAGCCTGGAGGATGTACCATGCAGAGCTCCTCACCCTCTACCAAGCCATGGAGGAAAGCATTGCTCACATCCATCTGATTCAACTCCCACCAGTGCTGGGAAACCAGGTTGAAAAGTGCCCGGCTAGTGGAGAATCGGCCAACTGGGGCAAAGATCTGGTCGTAATAAACCACAAGGACCTAAGCAAACCCCTTGTCTGTGAGGCGGGCCTTATACTTGTCCAAGGACCCATTCGGCTTCCACTTGCGCCGAAAGACCCACTTGGCACCGATGGCCTTCCGACCTGGAGGGAGATTGATGAGGTCATACACGTGGTGCTGCCGGATAGCAGCGAGCTCGTTGGTGTAGGCAACATCCCAATGTGCGGCCTTGGGGGAGGAACGAGCCTCGCGTAGGGAGGCTGGATCCTCCGAGCGAGCCATGGAGCAGACTACAAGGGCGTGTGTATCTTGAGCTCTAGGTGGGACACGTGTGAGTGTAGTCGTGGCAGCATGTGGATGCTCCTGATGGAGCATGGCTTGGTCTTGTGCGGGACCAGGGTGGAGGTCTTCAATGTTGGCTAATGTGGTTAGGCCGAGGGCTTTGATGCCAGGGTTCCCACTCACTATCGTAGGAGTGGAAGAGACACATGGGGTGACGGGGGGACAAGGTTCCATACTGCGTGGTGTGGTGGTCTGTGCGCTCACAAATGACCTAACGTCGAAAGCTGCTGCCTGGACCACCTGTATAGCGAGGTAGGGTAGTAGATGGCAAGGAGTCCGAGGTGCTAGCAGAGGCAGACGGATCTCCTGGTGCGAAGGGACCAGCAGACGCAGACGGGTCTACCGACCACAAAGGACCAGCAGACGCAGACAGGGCTGCTGGCACAAAGGGGCCAGCAAACTCGACAGGAGCTGTTGGCCCGAAGGGACCAACAAATGCGGCAGGGACTACCGGCTAGGAGGAGCTAGCGGACGCATCTGGAGCTGCCGGCCCAGAGGCGCTAGCGGACGCGACTTGGGTTGCCTGCCCGGAGGAGCCGGCGCGCACGATTGGGGCTGCCGGAGTTGCTAGTACCAAGGGACGAGCGGACGCGGACAAGTCTGCCAGCTCGGAAGGACAAGCAAACGCGGACGGGACTGCCGGCACGGAGGGACCAGCAGACTTGATAGGAGCTGTTGGCCCAGAGGAACCAACGAACTCAATAGTGGCTACCGGCTTGGAGGGGCTAGCGGACGCAACTAGGGCTGCCGGCCCGGAGGAGCCAGCGGACGCGACTGGGGATGCCAGCTCGGAGGGGCCAGCGACACCAGTGGGACTATCGACTCGGAGAAACCATGTGATGGGCCGCCTGGAAGCGGTAGGACGGGGAACGGACTCACCACTCCCCCCCGTGACGGGAGGGACACCGACAAGCCGGAGCGGACGAGGTCACGAGGAAAACGTTCCTCAAAGAAGAGGGAATCACGGCTCTTCACGATGCAGTGCTAGGAGGGATCCCAGAAGCGCCAAGCCTTGGACTAACGAGAGACACCGAGGAAGGTGCAAGGACACCCATGGGGGATGAGCTTGCCTCCCTACTACCAGGCGGGCAGCCACACAATGGCCACGCAGACCTAGACACGAGCCGGTTGGAGGTCAGCACGCTGACCGCACCACTGATGATACGGCATAGACTGGTGGGGAAGGGGTCCGTGGGGAATCCGATTCCGGACCCGCATCATGTAGGCCATGGCCTCGAAGTAGAAGCTATCAGAGAGGCCGGACTCAACTTGCATGGCGCGGACGGCGTCAGCCATGGTGCGGTTCAACCGCTTGGAGATGTCGTTCTGGGCCAGTGTGTATGGTGTCGACGTCTTGTGGTAGATGCCGTGGGAGGCGAGGAAATTCGTGGTCTCTCCCATGTATTCGCCACCGCAATCGGAGCAAAAGCGGCAGAGATGCCAACCACACTCACGCTTGGCACGGACAAGCTGGTCCTGAATGGTTGGAGCGACATCGCCCTTTTGCCGAAGGCAAAAGACCCAACGGTAGCGAGAGTAGTTGTCAGTGAGGGTAAGGATATAGCGTCCGTGCTCCCCAACAGACTCGGTAGGGAGAGGATCCATGACATCAGAATGGACAAGGTCCAGAGGGGTGGATGCACAAGAGAATGACTGGGGGTAGGTGGAGCGATGCATCGTGCCCTGAGCGCGATCTCTGCACTCTATGGGGTACGGCCAGGGGAAGGAGTCCGGGTCTAGGCCCTTGGCTGGCTGGGTGCAGAGCATGCTCTCGATCGCAGCTGAGTGCACGTGGCAAAGGCGGACATGCAAGAGACGTGTGTGCTGCGGGAATAGAGTGCTAGTGCCAAAGATGTGGCCCGTCGGGACGGACGGGGAGGGGATGGGAGGATGGGAGGAC
This sequence comes from Penium margaritaceum, assembly GCA_023375785.1. Classification (NCBI taxonomy): domain Eukaryota; kingdom Viridiplantae; phylum Streptophyta; class Zygnematophyceae; order Desmidiales; family Peniaceae; genus Penium; species Penium margaritaceum. The sequence goes on along the minus strand of SZWC01011479.1, from coordinate 53,552 downwards.
AGACAAGGTACGTGCCACAGGTTGCCACGTGCGGTGGTGTGCAGAACGACAAGACCAAACGGATGAAACGACATAGTGCCAACGCCATGCGAGTGCTGAACATCCATGCTCATGCGGTCAAGGTCAGTGACGGACAAAAGGCTGAGCTCAAGACCTGGGATGAAGAGGATGTCAGTCACGAAAACATTAGTGGCAAGACCACGGAAACGAACAACACTGACGCCGCGGACAGGAAACACCTGTCTGTAGCCCGTCCGGACACGAGACACATCGCCAACAGGACCAAGCACACTGAAGGCCTCACAAGAGGTGGTCATGTGATGCGTGGCCTCGGAGTGGATGATCGAGGTCTCGGCAGGGTCCTGGACCGGAGTTGCCAAATCACTAACATTCACATGGCAGCAAGCAAGGGACGCGGATGCGGTGGACGGTGGTGCGAACCAAAACTTCCAATCATCAAGCCACGCAACATCATCATAGAGATGGATAGAGGGCACAAGAGACAACGAAGCGGATGAGGAAGCAACACATGATTGCAACTCAGTCTCAGTCATCCAAGGGAGGGCAGACGGGCAGGAGGTAACGCAAATCGCACTTCCTTGGGGGGAAGGGCGAGGCAGGCCGAGTTGTAGCACGATGAATTCCTCCAACTAACGCTCGCGAGTGGATGCTCCGGGAGTGTAGACGGAGTGCGGAGTGACTGTGCTTGAGCCCGGATAGAAGGAAGACTGCACCGGAGATGGAAACGAAGGCGCCAATGGCTGCAAATGATGCTAATGTGGAGCTGGCTATGACGGGACCAGTGGGGCTGTCGGAGGAGTTGTGCTACTGGACGAGGTGGAGGCGTCAGGGCCGGCAACAACGACGGTGGCAGAGGCGAGACAACGCTCACGCTAGCGACGCATGGTGGCGATGGTGCGCGCCTTGTCCATCAGTAGCTGGCAAATGTACCACCCGTGTCCTGGCTGGCCATAGTTGTGGCAGACCGAGCCACCACCACTAAACCCAGTCTGTCGCTACTACTGCTGTTGCTGAGGGCTCTTGCCCTTCTTGCCCTTGCACTTCTTCTTCGCCGACGACGAGGAGCTGGTGGATGCAGGTGCTGCGAGGGAAGTGACGGTCACGGAGGCGACTGCAAGGGAGGTGAGGACCTCTATGCATTGGATGCGCGACTCTTGACAAGCATCCTCAATCCTGAGGAAGAGCTCGTATGCCTTGGGCATGAGGGTGCCCCGGGCCGCCATAGTGGAAAGGATATCATGGGATTAGCGGAAAAATACATCAGCCTATGCTTTGGTGGCACCAGGCTTGATGGTGTGGAGCGCGGACAGAGGGGGTTGGAGCAGAGGTGCCTAGGCAACGGAGGATGTCCTCAGCCCGCTGCCCCCTGCCGCTGTTGTTCGGCATCATGGATAATCGTAGGCATTGCCTGGATTCGGACAGCCATAACTCTTCGCTGCTATTTTTCTAGCTATTTCTGTCCACACGATTGTGTTTGCAACGTCGGTATGATGGCATGGTCCAGTTTTCAGGCAAAACGGACGACGCCCGTGTTTTAGGCTGTCGGCCGTCTGGCAGGGCTCACCGAGAAAACCCTGCCTGCCAGAAAATAGGTCTAGGTCTGTTTTCTGATTGGCTGGTTAGCTGAGTAACAAACTCTACAGAGCTGAGGGGGAGCTAGAACCTAGAGGGTTCTCCCATTGTTGTTCATTCTTCATTCCTAATCAGTCACTTCCAGTTTTCAGCTGCTTTCTAGCGCAAACACTGGTACGCACATTTCCTGAGTAACAATCCAAGAACGTCTAGAGCTTCCAGACTTAGACTCCAGAGCGGCAGACTGATGGGGCAGCAGACTAAGCAACGAGCGTGGAAGCCCGCACGCTACATCAACAACGCTGATGCCCCAACTTGTTGCCAAGCATTTCTAGCTTGATATCAGAGCCAGAGCGTAGTAGCAATAGCAGAAGACTGGTGTACAAGTGCCAGACAGCGCTAGCGGACCCCCATATGCACCAGTGCAGGGGAGCAATAACAACAAAAACAGCAGTAGTAGTAGCAGTAGTAGCAACAGCATTCTACAGGCTTTGTCGCGGCGCCTCCGACCCCTTGGCCGCCATTAAGCAACGGCTTGCCGGACTGATGCAACAACTTGCAACACTACAACAGTTGGCATCACAGACTCACACCATTGCCCTGCCGCCTTTCCTTCCCCCTAGGCACGCCAACCCCGCTGCATCTGTTTCCACGCATTACTTGGCCCAGCAGCACACTTAGCGCCAGCGGCAAAATGTGACTTCAGTGCTTGGCCCCACTTTGGGTGCCGGCCGTAGGCCAAAGGACTTTGAGACCCCGTCCCCGCGGCTACAGGCCAGTGAGCAGTTCCGGAGCTGGGAACTCGGTTTCCGCATATGGGCACAGGGTGAGGGCTTGTGGGCGTACTACACCCTTTTGTACGACTCCACCCAGGCCAACGAGCTGTATGACGCTGGTCGCTCCGTAGGTGTCCTCGTCCCAGTCGCTCCTCCAACTTCACGCCTGGCCCTAGAGCCCTTCTTTGGAGAATTCACTGCCGGCGGGACCCCAGTCCCTGCGGGCGCATTGCACGTCCTCACCCGTCCCCATCGCCTATCTTGCAAGGCTGAGACCAGCCGCCTACTGAGGGAGTTCAACTCCCTGCACATGGGGGAGACTAAAACACATGAGACATGGACCCTAGACAGACCATGACGCTGCAGACGCAATGCTACAGTCAGATCCAGCGTTGGACGCATGCAGACGGCATCTGCGGTGGCAGTGACCGCCGACGGCCTGCCCACCGAGGAGGCCTGCCGCTAGAGCTGAGCACGTTGCCGTAGGGAGGAGGCTCCAGCGAATTGCTTATGGGCCTCAGCGTGTGCCGACTCCACTGGACAACACTCCGACAGCGTCGAGTCTCGCCGTCAGTCATGTGCACGACGATGGACACAAGCCGAGAGGACACAACAGAGCGCAATGAGAGGTGCAAAAAAACCGATAATATGATCCAGATTTGAGGCAAAACGGACGACGCCCGGGTTTTGGGCTGTCGGCTGTCTGGCAGGGCTCAACGAGAAAACCTGCCTGAGAATAGATCTCTTTTCTGATTGGCGGGTGAATTGAGTAGCAAGCTCTACTGAACTGGGGGAGGCTAGATCTTGGAGAGGTCTCCCATTGTCTCATTTTCAGTTCTTAATCAGTCATTACCTGTTTTCAGCTGTTGTCTGGTGCTTACTCTGGCGCGCGCAATTCTGAGTAACAAAACTAGAGCTCTCAAACTTAGGCTCTGGTACAGCAGACTGAGGGGGCAGTGTAAGCAACGAGCGTGGGTTCCCACACATTGCATCAACAACACTGTTGCCCCAACCTACTGCGTTGGGTAGTTCCAGCTCTATGTGTGTGTGTGTGTGTGTGTGTGTGTGTGTGTGTGTGTGTGTGTGTGTGTGTGTGTGTGTGTGTGTGTGTGTGTGTGCGTG
>SZWC01011479.1:19821-44082 GCA_023375785.1 Penium margaritaceum | reverse complement strand
CCCCTTTAGCCGCGACGTCCTGTCGCGCATATAGATTTGGCCCGGTGACGAAGAAAGCAACCGTCGATGAGATGATCGACGTCTCGTAGGTTGTCTTAAGGTTCCCAGATGTTATGCGCGACGTCGTAGCCGTGCCACTTGAGATATTCTGTCGCCTTGCCTCGTCGTCGGTGGCCAAGGACGTCCTCGATAACGTACTATGTGTCTCTGTCCACTTGAACGGGAGGCGGAGGAGGGACATCCCTGCCAGGGAAGTTCTCTCCGGGGTCTCGGTACTACTTGAGTCTGCTAACATGGAACACCGGATGAATTTGCATAGTGTTTGGGAGCTTGAGTCACGCAACCACAGAGGTTTGCATGCACTCGATCTCAAACGGGCCCAACCATTGGAATTTGAGCCTTGAGCAGTTAGATCTGTGTAACTTCATGTGTGCCGAGCTACGGAGGACTTTGTCGCCAGCGGTGAAGGTGTCGTCGCTGCGATGTCGGTCAACTGCTCGCTTCATCGCTGCTTGTCTTTGCAAGGGTTTGTCATGTTTCCTCCCAGAAGGTGGTGAACTCTCATCGTTGAATGTCGACCGCGGGAATATTGCTGGGACTATGTAGTCCAGCTGGTGTGGCGGGAAGTTTGCCGTATACCACTTCAAATGGGGTTTCACCCGTTGCGGTGGAAACTGCCGACTTGTATGCGCTTTTGGCAATTGGGAGTTTTTGTGCCCAATCCGTCCCATGAGGTTCGCATACTGTTCGGAGAAGTTGTTTGAGCGTCTAATTTGTCCGCTCGGTTTGACCGTCTGTTTGAGGGTCAAATGTCGTTGAAAATTGAATTAAGCTATTGTATCGAGTCATCACTTTGCGCCAAAAACGGCTAGTAAATCGTCCGTCTCTGTCGCTCGTGATGGTTCTCGGTACGTTGTGTACACGCACAATGTTGTTTAGAAACATCTGTGTTGTTCCCTCTGCGATGACAATGGTCGTTGTCATGATGAAGTGGGACATTTTGGAAAACCTATTGACGACCACAAGGATTGCGTCATATCCCTCGGGTGTGACCGGCGATCCTGTGATGAATTCCATGGAGGCGTCTGCCCATGGTTCCGTCGGAGCAGGGAGCCGTTGCAGAAGTCCGGGTGGTCTCGTGCGACGGGACTTTTGTCGCTGACATGTTGTAGGTTTTGCAGAAGTTGGCCACATCGGATTGCATCTTGTCCCACCACTAGTTTTTTTCCAGCTTCTTCAGAGTCTTGTCCTCTTCGAAGTGTCCACCTGGTCCGATGTCGTGGCACTCCTCGAGCAGCATACGACGTTTGGGAGAACAACCACTCGACGAGGTAAGCGCCGTCGCCAGTAGGGTGCGTCGAACCAGAATTTCACTTTATCATATCCACCGTGCTGGTCGTAGCCTCGTACGAATAGTCGCTTGAGGTACGGCTGTCGCTGTAGCTGTTGCGGCACCACGTTGACCATAAAATCTTGTCGGCGACTGAGTGCGTCTGCCGGATTGATTTTGCCTGGCCGGTACTCGATTTTGTAGTCAAACCTAGATTCAAGGAACTCCATCCATCGCGTTTGACGTCGATTGAGGTTCAGCTGCGTCTTCAAGTATTTCATCGCGTGGTGGTCGGTGCGCACGATGCATTGGCGACACTCCAAGTATCATCGCCACGTCTTGAACGCGTGCACGACCGCCCGCATCTCCTTCTCATGTACTGCGTAGTTGATTCCCGGTCCTCATAGTTTTTGAGACACAAGGGCGACCGGTTGTTCGCTGTTGCTGTGGTCTTACAAAAGGACCGTGTCAATGGCCCAGTCTGATGCATCCGTGGACATGACGTAGTCGACCGTTGGATAAGCTAATCGTAGGGATGGCGCTAAGGTCAGAGCGTTCTTCAAAGCGGTAAAAGCTCCTAGTTAGCTGTCTCCCCACCACCACTCATTTTCCTTTTTATCGAGGTCGGAAAGAGGAGCAGACATTCGAGCATACTCCGGTACGAATCGCCCGTACCCTACTGATCTTTATTTTTTATTTTTTTTTCAAATCCTTAATCTAGGCAATCTTTTTGTTCGGGCATGGATTTTGAGAAAGGATTTGTTTAGGTGAAACTTTGAGTTTTGTTGAACAAAACTTGTGGATCCTTAGATTCATCGACGAGTAGTGTGGAACACCTCGGACAAGGGTGTTTCATGCTATGTCAGTCTGACACGGCTTGCTTGACGCGGCAGTTCGCGTCGGACTGAAAAATCGGATGCGGAAGCACAGTGACGCGTCATGCCGTGATGAATTCAGTGGGCCTGAACATTGCATCCAACGTTTTGTTTCATATTTTTCTTCATTTGATGGAGTTTTTGTACCCAAGTGGTCAAAGGAATCATTTATTGTGTACTTATGAAAACTGATGAAAAACATATTCGCTGAGAAAAATTGACCAATAAGTAATCTTATTAAAAAATATTGGTATTGCAAAATCCGAGAGAGACCTGAATTTCTCAAACTTCGGTCGGCGTTGGCCAATCAGCGACTGCTGCCACCTTTTTCGGATCTATGGTGATCCGTCCACAATTGATGACGTGACCCAAAAACACAATCAAATGATGATCGAAGTCCCATTTCCAGAGTTATCTGAAAATTTTCTCTTTGTAAAAGTCCGAGGACTTTTTAAAGACATCCATTGTGCTCCTCCGGGGTGCGGATGTACATGAAAATGTTGTCGGGGTACACGACGACAGAATCGTTGAGGTACGACTGGAAAATGTAGTTCATTGCCGCCATAAACGTCGTAGGGGCATTTGTGAGTCCGAACGGCATGACCGTGAACTCGAAGTGCCCGTAGCGGGTTTAGGATGCCGTCTTCTTGATGTTGGCGTGTGCCACGTGTATCTCGTGGTACCCGCTGCGTAAGTTGGTTTGCTGAAAATTTGAGACCATCAGAGTTGGTCGAAACGTTCGTCGGCTCGGGGAAGAGAGCAGCAATTCTTGATGGTGGTATAATTCAATGCCTGATAATCCACGCACATCCGCATCTCGCCAGTTTTCTTTTACACGAATAGTACGGGTGCTGCGTATGGTGACGTGGATGGGCGGATGAATCCCTAACCGAGCATCTCGTGGAGTTGCTTTTTCAGCTCGGTCAGCTCATGATCGCTCATCCAACGAGACCCTCGAGCGGTGGGTCTACTGCCCGGCTTCAGTTTGATACGATGGTGGATGTCTTGCTGAGGACGTAAAGTCTTCGGTAGTTCATCGGGGAAGACATTCGCAAAATCGTGGATGAGGGGTGCGAACTCTTTGGGTACCAACGCGAACGTTTTTTACATCGAGGAGGCTTATGAGGCTGATGATACATCCGCTTCTCCCATTGGCTCGAGATGTATGAGCCACGCACGAGCTCCTCGTCATATACAATGCTTGACCACGTTGAGTGGTATTCACTACACAGGTTGTTGCTTCTTGGGTATCGTGGCTTCCTCTCCTGCTCCCACCTCTGCTGCTTCTGTTATTGACTTCCGACCCGGAAGTTGAACTTGTCATTTGGTGCCTTCGATGTCCATGTTGACGTTGTCGCTCTTCAAAGCGACCTGCAGATTCTGCCAACACAGGAAATCTTGTCCGAGGATGACTTTGTGATCGCTAATTGGACAAGACCTCCAATTGGAGGTCTTGTCCAATTAATGGTTACATCCCGTAGATGACTTTGTATCACCGTTACATCCCGTAGATCTACTTGAAGTCCAAGTGGTTCATGGAGTCTCCAAATCGATCGTCTTCCGTTGACGGTTTTTCCTTAAAACACCCCTGGTTCAGTCTGCAAATCCAGCATGCGAACCATGTCTTTGCTTACGAAGCTGTGTGAAGCTCCTCTGTCCAATAGTGCCGGTACCGTTGTGCAACTTTTGCATTCTCGAAGATGAAATTCTAGGAGTATCACCGGTTGGTCGTTCTCCTACCCCTTGACAAACTTTGCGATCTCACAAACCCTCCGTGGTGATGTAGACCATTTAGATGGGCGATCCTTTGGTGCAGATCGCTCCTCACGGACAAGAGTTGCGCCTTTTACTCCTGCCCTGTGTTGTTCCTCCACTCATTTTTGTGCGACTCCTCCCTTTTTCGACCTGCTGCTTGCTCCGGCAATTGCAAGCGATGTGCGTGACTTTTCCGCACTTATCTCTCAAGCAAGCAGGTTCACGTATCTCTCTGGTCAACATTGTCCACTTCCATCCAAATTGAGGAGTCGGCTGACTGTTTTTTTTTTTCATTTCCATGATAATTGTGGTTAGGAGGTCGCCAACCGTAAGATTCGTGGGTCTGAGTGTTGAAATCGGCGCTGTCGATCCTTTTTGCTACTGCGATTATCTGCAATGAGCCGTTCTAGATGCTGAAAACAGCGATTGCTTGCCGGATATCTTGCTTGAGGCCGTTGTTCTAGTGAAAATAAAGTTCGTCGAGGGTAATGTCTGCTCCGGTGATAATCTCACAGAATCTCCGCATGTACTCCTCCACGTTAAACTACTGACGAGGACGCTGGAGCTTGTACCATGCATCAGAATCATCGTTCAGTCGTCCAAAGCATGTGAGCATGGCATGCAAAAATTCATTCCAATCGGTGGCGTTTGCACGTCTTGCCACTGTGGGTTGATCCGCTTCAAGGGTAGAACGCCTGCGGTCGCCAATGTGAGACAGGCACCGTGGGCCGTCGATGAGGCCCTCCCGGTCTCATGCTGTCGTTGGATGGTCTTTAGGTCAGACCACCAACTTAGCGTTGTGCCACGCAAAAGTGCAGCCTCGAGGTCAATATTCTTTTTATCTTCGTTGACCCTAGCAGCGGTGAAGTACACCTCGAAACTCGTCAGCCACATCCAAACTGTTGGTCGTTTTGAGTTTCCAGGATCAAACGATCCCGGTGGAGCCGGACAAATTTTGGGTTTGCTTGAGAGCTGGGAATTTCTCTCGACGAGCACCGCTTCACATGCGCTTGCGTTGCGAAGAGCCTTCGTTGCGACGTTGAGTTTTTGGAGCAGGTGGTTGTTGATTCCCTCGAGTGCGGAGATCCTGTTTGCCATTTCCTCGTTGATCCGCACTTGTCGTCTAGTGCCACCTGTCATCCTTGTTGTCGTCGTCGAGGCTGTCGGTTGGGGCGGCTGGTTCATCGCCATTGGGTCCGTGACCAGATTGATCACAGAAGCCGTAGGGGTTGCCCCAGCTGCCGCACAGCCTGCCACGCGAGCATTCGCTATCACTTTAGGGTTCGCGTGCATCGGCACATTCTGCTCCTCCATCACCGAAGTCATCATCGAAGACCCACTCGCCTCATGTCATAGCCGCAAAGTTTGCGGAGTCTTGACGTGCAAGATGCGCTAATAGCTTGTGCGAGGCATTCATCCGGGTGGGTAAAGTGGTCGGATGCCTCTCCAACACTGCTGTGGGATAGTTGGCCAGTTTACCCTCGACCGTTGGAGTGAATATCGCGGTCCTTGCAACGTGGTGGGCTGATTGTGTAATAACAGAAATACCTCCTTGGAAAGATTAGGGACTCGTGTACATCTGGTATGTAACATCGCTGATGTTCAAAATCGCCGAAGGTCAAAGACTGGGATTTCATGTCATCAAATCCTTGGATCACCACATATCAATATCCAGATTTTTGCTCCAATCAGCTTAAGGCATAGTGGCCACCTACACTAACCTCTGATGTTTCATTCCAGAAGTTTAAACTGAACAATCCCAAAAAAATCAATATTTGATCATATTTGGTTTATTAACAGATGGTGCTAGACTGAAATAAAGCACCACCTCATTGTTCTTGAATACCCTTGACTTCTCAGGGCAGTTTCTCAAAGCGACCTCTCACAACTGAGCATTGCATTCGTCCCTCGACTTGAGCGACAAAGACCCCCAATATGCCTCATTATTGTTCCCACTATTGTATGTATGCTCTCGACATTTCTGACATTTTGTCATTGAATTAAACTTATTGTTAAATACAAATTACCCAAGTTTCCCAGATTCTCAAAAAAAAATTGTTCCACACCTTGTCCCTGTGAACCCTCTTTGTTCCGCCCGGTGTAAAACTTGGTATTCGAGTACAGCGGCTCTGGAGGGGCAATCGACTCATCTAGTACAAGGAAAGTTTGGAAGTAATGGAGGCTTGCTAGCACGAGACGCTAATCAAGCTTCCAAATAATGGTGCACACACGACACCGTTGATACAGCGGAAGCAACCCTTAGACTCTAAACAGACAAGAAAAGAGTCGGGTAAATTTAGTCTGTGGAGATCAAGATGTTAGCAACCAGTTGACCTAGCCATCCACGTGAGGTTCTTGAGGTGGGGACCGGACGCCACCCCGGGATCAAACCAGATCGGTCAACAGCGTACCGCCGGCGGTTTCTCATACCTCGGCACTCCAACCTAAACATGCATACTAAAAACATAGCTGCCCATATCGACCACAAGCCTATGTGGATGCATGTCTCTTAAGAAGTGATGCTTAAGTGTCTGGTAAGCAGAGGCTAAAAACACTACGCTGAAAACATCAGTTCTGCTCTCAAGCACAACTGGTCATAATGCTGAAGGCGCCAATCTTGCACTCGAGGGAGGTGCCAATGGTGCATGATCCATGACGTGTGCACCATGAGTTTAGTCACTTGCAGTGACAGCACATGTGTATGCAGATTCAAGAGGACGCTTGGTGTCTTGCAGCCAGAACCAACACCCCCCATTGACAAACGTCCCACACACGCATGAGAGCGGGGACAACACACAATTACAAGAGTGAGACATGACTCATGATGTACATGCACATCAATCTGGGACATCACGTACGTGCAACAGATCAACAGCATGCATAGATCCTTTGAACATACCAATGCTCAGAGCTTTGGTGAGAAATTCAGCACGAACCTGACAAGTTTCAATCCATACAATATGAACCTCTCAAGTAGCAATGTGCTCAAATAGAAAGTGATGCTCAATGTTGATATGTTTGTTGCAAGAGTGATGCATGCCATCATGCTTAGCGATTGACTTGGTGCTATGGTTTTCCCAACGTAGCATGATGCAGTAAATGGACACGCGAAGCTGTTGTAACAGGGGGAAAAACCATACATACTCATGTGTGGTGGACTCTTCCAAGAGATGGCATCCCACCGACGAGAAAGACGCAGAAAATACAACTGCGAGCATGAATTTCATGTGTCCAATCACTGACTGTGTATTCCTCAACAACCACAGAGGGTTGGGCTCTATAGCACAGGGCTATCCACGTGGTCGATAGTGCATAGTAGACAACACGTAGTGCTTCCTGGAGGTGCCTCTGGTGAGGCTGTTGGGCCAGGATGTTGACCGTGAAAGCCACATCCGCTCAAGTGGTGGCAACCAGATATATGATAGACCCAATAATGCTGAGGTAATCAGTGATGTTGACAGTCTCCCCCTGTTATGAGGAATCAAGGGAATTTAATACGCGATGATCCATTGGCGTCATCTATGTAGACGCCGTGGGCGATTCGGCCAATAGAGAGGCAAAGCGCTCTCCTAGGCTGCGAATGTAGATAGCCTATTGCACCTGCAGAGTGCGACACTGAAAATTATACTCGAGTTCCATACAAAGAGATACTCGAGTTGGGCCCAAGTCCTTCATTTTTTGGGTGGACTGTAACAAAGACTTCACCGTCAGGACAACGGTGGGACTAGGTTAGGCAATGAGTAGATCATCGATATAGGCCAGAATGCTCATGAAGGGCCCTGAAGATGCACTTAGAGAAATTGCAAGGTCAATTTTGCTACGACGGTAGCCACACCTCTCCACAGGGGAGGAGATGTCCATGTTCCAAAAGCATGGCGATTGTCTGTGTCTATACAAGGCCTTGCACAGTCGCAAGATATTATGGGAATTGCCGGTCAAGACGGTGCTTTCATCTTTTGTATCGCATTAGACACCCTTTCTGAGGCCATGATTGTATTTTACATGAAAAAACGTGCATGTTTGGCCCAAGAACTGGGTCATTTGGTGCAGGGATGAGAACAATAAGGCTGCACAAAATTGGGTGGTGTACGTCCGGAAAATGGACAGGAGCCCCAATTCGACCCGAACGAGGCAGAGCAAATTTCTTGCCCACTGCAACTAAAGCATCCCTCAAATGATGCTTAGCCAACAAGTCAAGGATCATTGGGGGCCATGGGCACTTTGGGATGGCTGCTGGAGGTTCATTTGTAGGCAAGGGCGGTTCGGGCGACCGTGACCCCTGCGGGCTGTTCTGCCAACGGCATTCACTCATGGAGCACTCAAATGGCCATAAATCAGTGATTTCTGCAAGGATTGAGGCGTTCTTTGATGCATTGAAAAGCTTGCAGCAAGTACTACATGTTTCATGTATTATTTTCACTATTGAGCCTTGGTAGAGGTCTTCGAAGTACGAAGGGGCTCTCGGATGGCTCATAGGGGCTGGTACATAATGAAGCCTAGGGGTTGCTCTATGCATACGAACCTGACCTAAAGACTTTGTACATTGCATTTTAATGATCCATCAAGTATAACTATTCATTCCTTGTCCAAATCTATTTGTATTCTAAGCATTTTCTTGCACATGTTCATTCGATCCTACAAGTTTTTTGCAGCGCACATTGGTGCAAACATCGCCTTGAGAGTCGCACGGCGGGAACCGAGGTCACTAAATGAAGTCTTGATGCTAGTAGAGGATCTTGCAACATCTCAAGGACTGTCCCAAAAACCAAAGGGCCAAGGGTTGGAAGGTTTATTCCAAAGGCTCGGTGTGTGATCGTCACGTCGGGTGCCCCTTGGTTCACACCGGACCTTGTGAGTGCCGTTGGTTAAGCCAGATGGCTGTATGATGTAGATCTCCTTATCAAGTCGGCCATGCAAAAATGCATTGTTGACGTCCATCTACTCTAGTTCCCAGTCATACAGGGCAACCAAGCTTAGACGAGAACAGGCATTGGTGTACCATCCAACTGGAGTGAAAGTTCCTTCAAAGCAATGCCAGGGATCTGAGAGAATCCCGCTGTTGTGAGCCAGTCCTTGTAACTGTCAACCTTGCCATCAGACTTTTGCTTTCATCAAAGAACCCAATGATCTGGCATATCTTTGAGGCATGGTGGGAGGTCCACAAGCTCAAAAGATGCCGAGTTCCTTCTGGCACTCAACTCCTCTTGCATGGCCTTTTCCCAAAGGTTAGCAATGGCTGCTTCACGATCCTGTAGAACAGTGGTAGGCTTTGGGAGAAGTGAGGGCATACCACTCGTTGTAAAGCAAGCTGCAACATAGCCAACAACAAAGGACTCAAGGGCATTGTGAAACTCATAAGGGATGAGTGCATAGCCCACATCAGATTTTGGATGGACGCAAGTGACAACAAGACCCAGTGTAAAAGGCCCATGGAGCTGGCAAAGGAGCCAGACATGGTAGATGATGTAATGGAGTGTATGCGGTGTTGTGACGACTGAGAGGACTGGGGGATAGAATGTTGAGGAAGAGAACTAATTCTCCTTCTGAGTGTTCATTGCTTAGGGCCAACATGAGGAACTTGGGATACAACAGGTGACTCTGAAACATCATCATACACCAAAGTCTATGACACAAGAGTGGAATATGTTGAACATTGTGTTGAGTTACTGGTAGGAGACTATGCTGGGACACCAGCATGGAACTATGCCAGATTGGCTGGCATAGGTGAAGACTCAGAGGGAGAAGAAGGTGAGGGGACTAGAAATAGCTCTGAGGAGGACATAGGCGGTAAGCCAAATGATGAGGAGGACAGAACAGGGGAGTCATCATCAATTGGAGAGGTAGTTGAAGACCAAGATGATAGAGAGGGGCCAGGAGAGGGAGTCGCAAGACCAGAAAGTGAGACAGAATCACACCTCCAAGCCAACAGAGTGAGGAGAGAGAGGATATAGGAGTGACACCGGAAAGATCGTCAGGAAAAATGTCCTGAAATGAAAGAGCGTCAGGAGACTCGTTGACCTGGGACCGATCAAAGTCCCATAAGTGCCAAGCCCTAGTCATGGCAGAAACACCAAGAAAAGTGCAAAGGTGTGTGCGAGGAATTAGTTTTCCACCGCAAAGTTCCTTAAGGAGCTAGAAAGCAATGACACAACCCTAGACACGAGCAAGACACAAGGCAGCCCGGTGGCCAAACCAGCGCTTGACGGGAGTGACTTGGTGATGGGAGTGACGGCAAGTGACGGCTCGCCTATGGTTGCCGTCAAGCGCTGGTTTGGGCACCGCGCTAGTAAAGTCTGACTTGCTGTCATGAGCAAGACGCAAGGCAGCGCAGTGGCCAAACCAGCGCTTGACTTGCCGTCAAGCGCTGGTTTGGCCACCGTGGCATATTGGCCCTCAAGCACAAAAGTGCCCATAGGCGAGCTTAGCTTGTGGAAACCAGGCCTCAAGTGTGGAACACACGTCACTTTTGTGCCTGAGGGCCAAGATCTAGCACATGCAGGAAGAATCGTCGGTCACAGACATGACGTAGCGACCAAGCCCACCCAAGACATTATGAGCAAGGGGATCTACCCTACTGCACTTTAGTTCTGAACATTGACTTGGTGCATAATTTATCTTTGAGAACAAATTTGTGCTTTTGTATTGTTTTTGTTCACCCTTAAATTCAACGTAGACCCAGGCTAGAAACTATTTATTCAACAAACGGTCTGATTCAGTTTTCCTATTTTGACGAATGCACACTGGAGTGCAGCGGGCGTGCCACCTTGTCAGCCTCACGCGCAACCGAGGTTGTGAGTGTTGCGTACCAAATGTACATGAGACCCTAATCTTTCGACAGGGAATTTCTGTTGCCAGGCAAACAGCCCATCGCTCTGCAAGGACCGCGATATTCACTCTGACGGCCGAGAGCAAACTGGCCAACTGCCCCACCCTCTGTGGAAATTCTCCAACTTTCTCACAGCTTTGACCACTCTCGTAAACCTACAAAACAGAAGTGTCACGACCTTTTCGGTTGACTTCTCGATGCTTCACGACAAATCTGGATTTCTAAAGTTGCATCGGGCATCTTCTCCGTTGATTCTCAAAGAGCCCCGACTTCTTAGTGGACCTTCTCGAATCCGACCACTCACGACGTGACTCCACATGCGTCGATCGGCAATCGACCAACGTTCCCGTCTACGCTTTATTCCTAAACTTGACACTCGTACATATATGTTTGACCATTTTGACACTTGTCATCGAAGTACACTTACCGCTAAACATGAATTGCTAAAGTGTCCCCGATTCTAAGTCGTGTTTTGCCTTGCAACTTCTACCTATTCACCATCTAAGCTCTGTTCGGCGTAACACTTGGTATCAGAGCGCAACAGTGTTGGAGAGGCATCCGACTACGTTACCCATCTGGAGGACTACATCGCACAATTCTTCAGCGCATCTCGCACGTCAAGACATCCTAGACTTCAAAACTACGATGTGAGGTGAGCGAGCGCAACCGACGACCAGCACTGGATCTTTGGCAACAACTTCGGCGATACAGGAGCAGAACGTGCCAATAGACGCAAACCCTGAAGCGACAACAAACGCTGGCGTGGAAGGCTTTGCGCCAGCTGGAACTACCCCTACGGCTTTGGCGACTAATCCGGTCACAGAACCGGCGGTGATAAACCAGCCGTCCCTACCAACAGCCTCGACGGCGACAACAGGGACGACAGGTGGCACTGGACGACAAGCGTGGATCAACAAGGAAATAACGAACATGATCTACGCACTCGAGAGAATCAATAACCACCTGCTCTTACAAATCCACGTTGTGATGGAGGCTCTTTGCAACGCAAGCGCGCGTGAAGCAGTGCTTGTCAAGAGAAATTCCTAACTCTTGAGCGAACCCAAAATTCCTCTGGCTACACTTGAACCGTTTGATCCTGCAAACTAAAAAGGACCAACGGTTCGAATGTGGGTGACGATTTTGGAGGTGTACTTCACCGCTATTAGGGTCAACAATGATCAAAAGAAGATTGAACTCGCGGCTGCGCTTTTGCATGGCATGGTGTTAAGTTGGTGGTCCAATCTGAAGACCATCCAACGGCAGCAGGAGAGCGACGGGACATCATCAATGGACCACGTCGTCCGTCTCACATCACCAAATGCAGGTGTTCTATCCTTGGAGCACATCAACCCGCAGAGGTAAGACGCGCTGACGCCACCAACCTACTAGAACTAATTCTCACGCACGATGCTTGCACGCATTGGACGACTAAATGAGAGGACTCACACACGGTACAAACTCTAGCGTCCACGTGAGCAATCCAACGTAGCACAGTTTACGCGGAGATTCTGCGAGATTGTCAATGGAGCATACATTGTCCCCAAAAAACTCTGTTTCCAGTACAACAACGGCCTGAAACGAGACATCCGGCGAGTAACCGCTACTTTTGGCATCCACAACGACTAGCTACGAACAATCGTAGCAACAAAAAGGATCGACAGTGCCAACTACAATGCTTGGATCCATGAATCCTACGGCTGGCGACCTCCTCACCACAATGATTGCGGGAATAGAAAGAACCAGTCGGCGGACTCCTTGACTCCGATGGAAGTAGACACCGTTGACTAGAGAGACACACAAACCTGCTACAACCGCAGAGAATTCAGGCACATCGCTCGCAAATGTAGAATCAAGCGGCAGGCCAAATAAGAGAAGACGCAGAAAAACGAATCGGGAATGGCAAAGTACAGGAGTAAAAGGCAAAACTCTTGTCCGTGAGAAGCTTTCTACTCCGAACGATCGCCCATCTGAACGGCTCACATTGTCGTAGAGGGTTTCTAAGATTGCAAAGTTTGACAAGGGGTATGAGGACGACCAACCGGTGATACTACTAAAAGTTCAGCCTCGGGGATGCAAATGTCGCAGAACGGTACCGACACTATTGGATGGAGGACGATGCTGTTATTCACACAGCTTTGTAAGCAACGACATGGTTCGCATGTTGGCTTAGCAGACCAAACTAGGGATGTTTGAAGGAAAAACCGACAACGGGAGACTACAGATGCAGAGACTCCAAAAACCACTACAACAACAAGTGGGCGATCTTCGGGATGTAACGGACTGGAGGTCTTGTCGAATGAGCGACCACTAAATCATCCTCAGACAATATTCCTTGTACCGGAACAATCTGCAGGTCGGTTGGAACAGCGGCGATGTCTACGTGGAGATAGACGGTGCCAAATGACAACTTTTGTCTGTGGGAAGGAAGGCAACAGCGGAAGCAACAGAGATGGAAACAGAGAGGAAGTCGCAGAAGCCAAAAAGCGACAGCCATTGCACCCGATACCGCACAGCATGGCCAAGCACTGTATATGGCGAGGTGCTCGTGTGTGGCTCATCCATCTCGAGCCAATTGGAGAAGTGGAAGTTGCAGCAACGGACTCATCATTGGCCTCATCAGCTTCATCGGCCTTGACAAAGTTCGCGATGGTACCCGAAGTGTGAACCGGGCGCGGTGTGCTAGCCTCAACAGGATGGTGTAGGCACCAACCGGCGGCAACGGCGACCAAGGGGAGGCCGGTGCACGCCTTTCCCGGTTTGCGGAAGCATAGGGTTGTCCTGGGGGAGCACGGGAACACGTGTGGCACAATGGAAGTAAAGTGTACTTCTTATTCAAGTGTCAACATACAAGACTATATGTACATGATGACACATCCTAGGCAACCCGAGGTCTCCGAGCCGTGCGTGGCCCTGTAAAGTCTGGGAATGAGTGTTATTACCTTAGCATAACGTAGCTTATCTTCCCAGCTTTCCAACACACCAAGAATTACACCATTCCGTGAAGGAACGGCCGAGATATGGCCGTTTTTGTGAACCACGGCAATCTGCCGCTGGCAGCACCACTAGCGGCTGTGACGGCCGCCCGAAGCGCCCTTTCCGGTAATAACACACCGGGGCACCATTCCAAAGCGCCCTTGGCCCTCAATGATCCTTGACTCATTGACTATCCGGGCCCCAAGGTGCGCTTCGGCCTTGTTGGGTCTTCCGAGGGTCGAGCCTTGGTCTTTGGGGACGATTTCCCGTCACCCTTTTCCCCTCGGCCGGTCCAACCTTTGGCCGGGCGTATCTTCCCGAATTCTTGATGGATCGACCCCGTTTGTGGGTCTATCTCACACGGTTTTTCCTGTAAATGCCAAATCCACAGTCAGTTGTACATTCAAGGAAGCCACAAGCTGTAATCAGTGCTGTTGGCACTGTCCGGTTTACACTACCCCCCCCCCCCCCCCCCCCCCTTTAGGAGCGAGCCGTCCCGGTTTGCTCTTGATAGTCCCGAAGGATGGCATTCACCCCGCCAACGTTTAAGTTGCGGGAAGGCTTCCATGAGTTGTGGGCTGCGTCATAGCCCCTCCACTTGACCAGGTACTCCCATACATGGCCACGACGACGGTGGTCAAGGATGGCCTCCACCTCAAACTCTTGCTTTCCCTCGATCACCACTCGACGGGGAGGCTCAGAACTGCGGCCAGGGAAATGCTCGGCCGGGTCTTGGTAGAGCTTGAGCTTGGAGATGTGGAACACGTTGTGGATTGGCATGGAAGGTGGAAGAGCCAACCGTGCTACCACGGGTGTCCGCATTTCGAGCACCTTGAACCGACCAAGCCACCGGGGTTTCAACTTGTCCGACCGGACCCCGCGAATCATGACATGCACGCTGTTGAGAAGCACGCAATCACTGACCGTAAGAGTTGCGTCTGCGCGTCAGCGGTCCGCTTGTACTTTCTGCTGTTCTTGTGCCTTCTTCAATGCATGCCGCTTCGCCGCCCAAATCTGCTTGAAGTCACGTACGGTGGACTCCACCGCGGGCAGGTTGCTTGCGACGTGCAAACTGAGGGGCGTGGCGGGCACCGTCCCGTTCAGCACCTCAAATGGCGCCTTGCCGGTAGAGGCAGACATGGCAGAGTTGTATGCCAGTTCAGCAACTGGCAATCGCTGGTCCCACGCCATCTCTTCCGGATCACCCGCTGTACAGAGGAGTTGCTCCAGCGTCTGGTTTGTCTGCTCCGCTTGTTTGTCACTTTGGGGGTGAAAACTGGTCGGCAGCTGCACCTTGCTGCCGTACCGCTCCATTAGTTATCGCCAGAACTTGCTTGTAAAACACGGGTCACGGTCGCTCACAATGGACCGCGGCATGCCATGGAGACGCACCACGTGCTCGAGGAACAGCCGAGCCCTGCCTTCCGCGCTCACCGTATCACACGTCGCAATGAAGTGCGACATCTTGCTGAAGCGATCCACCACCACCAACACCGCATTGTGGCCTGCCGCTTTTGTGGGCAAACCCATGATGAAATCCATGGAGATGTCTTGCCACGGCTGCACAGGGATGGACAAGGGTTGGAGGAGAGCCGGGGTCTTCGTCCTCCGCGCCTTGTGGCTAGCACACGTCACAACTCTGGCAGAATTCAGCCACCTCCGACAACATGGTGGGCCACCAAAAGATACAAGCCACCGTTTTCAATGTCTTATCGGCGGAGAAATGGCCACTTGGGCCACTGTCATGGCACTCCTCCAAAATCAGCTGCTGAAGCGCCGACACCGCAGGAACCACCACCTGCTACGTTCCGCGCCGTCGCCAATACGGCGCCTCGAAGAAAAATCTCCGAGCGTCGTACTCCCCATGCCCCTTGTATTCCCCTGTGAAGAGCTTCAAAAGGAAAGCATCCTTGTGGACGGTGAGAGAAGCGACCCGCATCATCAGGTCCGGTCGTCGTGAGAGTACGTCGGCTGGGTTGATGCGACCCGGCCGGTACACGATGTCGTAATCGAAGTGCGACTCGAGGCACTCCACCCAACGTGCTTGCCGCCGGCTCAGGTTCAGCTGCATCTTGAAGTACTTCAACGCGTGGTGGTCCGTGTAAACCGTGCATTTCCGTGCCTCGAGGTAGTACTGCCAGTTCTTGAAGGTTGCAACCACGGCGAGCATCTCCTTGTCATGAGTGGCGTAGTTCAGCTCCGCCCCGCGCAACTTGAGCGAGTAGTAGGCGAACGGCTGCGACCCGTTGCCAAAGTCCTGGAAACGGATCCCACCAACGGCCAGGTCCAATACATCCGTCGCCATTTCAAACTCACGGCCGCTTTCGGCCAAGTGGAAGGCCGACGCGTAGGTCAGATCCCTTTTGAGGTTCCCAAAGGCATCTTGTTCGCTAACCCTCCAACTCCACTTGCGGTCCTTGCGAGTGAGATTGGAGAGTGGCACTGACACTCCCGCGTAGCCAAGGATGAACCTGCGGTAGTAGTTGCAAAAATAAGGAACACTTGCACATCATGTACATTATGCAACTTCGGCCACTCTTGCGCAGCCCACACTTTACGCGGGTCAATGGCAATCTGTCCATTGCCAATCATGTGTCCAAGGAATTCAACTTTACCAACTGCGAACTCACACTTAGAGAGTTTTGCAAAAAAATTCTTTGTCCTCAAAATTTTGAGGACCTTCTTCACATGCTCCTCATGCCCCGTCGCCATTCTGCTGTACACCAAGATGTCATCGAGGTAAACCACCACGAAGTCATCCAAGTACGGGCTGAAGATGTTGTTCATCGCCGCCATGAAGGTGGCTGGCGCATTGGTCAACCCAAAAGGCATCACGAGGAACTCATAGTGACCATAGCGGGTACGGAAGGCCGTCTTTTCCACATCATCTGCTGCGACGCGGATCTGGTGGTAGCCGGAACGGAGGTCGATCTTTGTGACGAAACGAGCCGCACGGAGCTGATCGAAGAGCTCCTCGGCTCGTGGAAGCGGGTACCGATTCTTGATGATCAACTCATTCAACGCCCGGTAGTGCACGCACATGCGCATCTCCCCCGTCTTTTTGTGCACAAATAGGACAGGTGCAGCATAAGGAGAAGAGGATGGGCGGATGAAGCCCTGCTCTTTCATCTCAGTCAGGTGTTTCTTGAGCTCCTGTAGCTGCACGTCGCTCATGCGTACGTTCCACGAACAGGCGGGCGCGCTCCAGGTTTGAGGTCGATGCGATGGTCCACGTCCCGCTTTGGTGGAAAAACCTGCCGGGAGGGTGTCGGGGAACACGTCCTCGAACTCCGTACACACATTCTGAAGCCCCTCGGGCACCGTGGCAAACTTGCATTGGGTCCCCGGCTGCTCACGAGTCGCCCCATGCGCCACAGCAGGCGCCACGTCCGCTGGTTTGTGGAAATCGTCCTCCACGTCTCACACAAACACAAAAAAAATCTGCTCCTTTTTTTGAATCGCGCGCTTGAGCTGCACCACGTTTAGCATCATAGGCACCGATTCCTCCTTGCGAGGCACCGACTGCTGCGGCGCTTCCTCCATCGGTCGTGACTTCCTCCACAAGGAGGAAGTCACAACCGAGGATCATATCGTAATCCTTCATCGGGCACACCCGGTATACGGTCGTTGTGCAAAGCTTCCCCACGCAAATGGAGAGGGGACGGGCCAGGTACCCCACTTCAATCGTGCCGTCCACTTGGTTAGCGGTCCACTTCTTGCTCGTGAGCGCAAGGCCCCACTTCCGAGCACATTCCATGCTCACAAAAATGTGGCTTGGACCACAAT
This sequence comes from Penium margaritaceum, assembly GCA_023375785.1. Taxonomy (NCBI): domain Eukaryota; kingdom Viridiplantae; phylum Streptophyta; class Zygnematophyceae; order Desmidiales; family Peniaceae; genus Penium; species Penium margaritaceum. The sequence continues at coordinate 26,537 of SZWC01011479.1, read as the reverse complement.
CTAGCAGAATCCTCACCTTCCCCTTGACGCCTTTCACTTGCGCCTCCAAGGGAAGTGCGGGCTGCTCCACCTCATACCCCGCATCCCATGCCTTGACCTCAGAAATCCCCTTATTTGCCGCAAGGCGTTCGGGTGGGCAGTCATCTGGCGGTTTGGGTTGAGAGGAGCTAGGAGTAATGCCATCTACTCCCGGCTCTCCTCGTTTCCTAAATCCTTTGTTGCTTTCTCTGCTTCCTGTGTGGCTTGCATCCCCTTCCCTTGTCGCTTACCCTTGTCGTCGCCCTTCTTTGGACTCCGACAATCACGCGCAATGTGGCCAGGCTTGTCACAGTTGTAGCACTTGCGCTGTTGCAACGCGTCGATCTCCATGGGCGTGTCATCGCTCTTGGCCCGCTTGCCGTAACCACCACCAAAGGAGTTGTGGCTGTTGGCATGAGCCTCTTGCACTTGCGAGTCGTACCGCTTTGCTACTGCGATCATCCCCGGCAGGTCGTCGTTGAGGTCGTGCATCACCGTCACAGCGCGGACGTCATTCTTGAGGCCGTTGCTGTAGTGGAAGCAGAGCTCATGAGAGTCAAAGCCACAATTGGCAACGATCTCACAAAACCGGCGGGTGTAGTCGGCGACGCCGCCAGTTTGGCAAAGCCGACGCAGCTTGGCACGTACGTTGTTCCTCACGTCAACCACGGTGAAGTTCTTGATGAACGACTTCGTGAACTCCTTCCACGAAGTTGGCCATTTCAGGGTAGGGTCGCCAGTGCTGCAGGTTGGAGCCAATGGGGTTGAGATTCCGGTCGCTGTCACAATGCCGGCAACTATTGCTGCTCCACTGCCGTGTGGATTGGACCGTATCACATCGGCCCACCAATCCAACGATGTCCCTCTCAATAGGGTCACGGCATAGTCGTGGCGCGCCTCGTACCTTGAGGCATCCACGCCGATGGCGATGAAATACAATTCTAGTCCGAGTATCCAAGCGTGCGGAGCTGGCCCATCCTTCTTCGATGGGTCGAATGGCTCTGGCTTGGGCGGGCTCGGGACGCCCACCGCAGGTACGTTTGCGGTGGCAACTGTCACTGGTTTTAGCACTGGACGCTTCGCGAGCTCTTGATTGAGGTACGCGTTTTGCTTCTCCAAAAGGTCCATCTGGGCCTGCATGTCAGCGAGCAACTTCTGCAGTGCTGCGGCTGCTGTTACTTTGCCTTGCTCTTCAAACGCCGCAGCCAAGGAGGACGAGCCGGATGAATTCATCTTTGTGTCCGGTGCAACTTCTTCCTCAACGGGTCCTCCGGTTACCGCCTTGTCACCGGAGTGCGTGGTTGGCTTTGGGCACGGATCCGCCAAAGAGACAAGATGTGTGCTAGTCTACGCTGACCAGGGGAGGTTGCCACGTCGATGATTGTGCCCCTGAGCCAAGGGTGCCTCTGATACCAAGTGTGAACCGGGCGCAGTGTGCTAGCCTCAACCGGATGGTGTAGGCACCAACCGGCGGCAACGGTGACCAAGGGGAGGCTGGTGCATGCCTTTCCGGGATTTTGGAAGTGTAGCGTCATCTTGGGGGAGCACGGAAACACATGTGGCACAATGGAAGTAAATTGTACTTCTTATTCAAGTGTTAACATACAAGACTATATGTACATGATGACACATCCTAGGCGACCTGAGGTCGCCGAGCCGTGCGCGGCCCCTTCCAGGCCGGGGATGAGCGTTATTACCTTAGTATCACGTAGCTCACCTTTCCAGATTTCCAACGCACCAAGAATCGCACCATTCCGTGAAGGAACGGCCGAGATATGGCCAACTCCGTGAACCACGGCAATCTGCCGCTGGCAGCACCAGTAGCGGCGGTGACGGCCGCCCGAAATGCCCTTTTCTGGTAATAACACACCGGAGCACCATTCCAAAGCACCCTTGGCCCTTGATGATCCTTGAATCATTGACTATCCGGGCCCCAAGGTGCGCTTCGGCCTTGTTGGGTCTTCCGAGGGTCGAGCCTTGGTCTTTGGGGACGATTTCCCGTCACCCTTTTCCCCTCGGCCGGTCCAACCTTTGGCCGGGCGTATCTTCCTGAATTCTTGATGGATCGACCCCGTTCTTGCTTCTATCTCAAACAGTTTTTCCTGTAGATTCCAAATCCATAGTCAGTTAGTACATTCAACGAAGCCACAAGCCGTAATCAGTGCTATTGGCACTGTCCGGCTTACACGAAGAGTTCGCACCCCTCGTCGAGGAATTTGCCAACGTCTTCCTCGACAAACTCCTGAAACCCTTGCCTCCTTGGCAAGACATTGACCATCGCATCAAACTGAAGCCAGAAAGCAGACCCACTGTCCGAGGAGCCTACCAGATGAGCAATCACGAGCTGACCGAGCTGACAAAGTAGCTCAACGAGATGCTCCGTCAGGGATTCATTCGCCCATCCACGTCACCGTACGCCACACCAGTACTATTTGTGAAAAAGAAAACAAGCAAGATGTGGATGTGCGTGGATTATAATGCATTGAACAATGCTACCATCAAGAACTGCTGCCCTCTCCCTCGAGCCGACGAGCGTTTTGACCAACTTTCAGGAGCCTGAATACTAAGCAAAATTGACTTATGTAGCGGATATCACCAGATACACGTGGCAGCCGCCGACATTGAGAAAACAACGTTCCAAACTGCTACGGGCACTTTGAGTTCACAATCATGCCGTTTGGACTCACAAATGCCCCGGGAAAGTTCATGGAGGCAATGAACAATATTTTTTGGCCGTACCTCGATGATTTTGTTGTGGTGTACCTCGATGACATTCTGGTGTACAGTCGTACCCCGGAGGAGCACGATGGACATCTCTAATAAAATTTCTACAAAGAGAGAATATTCTCGGAAAACTCTCAAAATGCGACTTCGATCATCGTTCAATCAAGTTTTTGGGTCATGTCATGAACGGTGGACGAATCACCATGGGTCCAAAAAAAGTGGCAGCAGTCACTGATTGGCTGAAGCCGACAAACCTTTGAGAAGTACAAGTTTATCTCAGATTCTGCAGTTACTACCGGCGATTTGTACCAGACTATGCATGAGTGTTGGCGTCTCTTTCCGACCTCTCTCAAAAATCAAATGAGTGGCGGTGGAGAGACATCGAACAATAATCGTTCACCGCTGTGCGAAAAGCTCTGGCCTTGGAGCCAACCCTACGATTAGCCGATCCAACGGCCGACTACATCATGGCTACAGATGCATCAGATCAAGCCATTGGCACGATCATCCTGCAAGACCACAGAAACAGTGAACAACCGGTTGCCTACATGTCTCGAAAGCTGCAAGGACCACAACCCAACTATGGAATCCATAAAAAAGAGATGATGGCGGTCGTGCACGCCTTCAAGACATGGCAAAGCTACCTGTAGTGTCGCCGATGCATCGTGCGCACCAACCAGCATGTGTTAAAATATCTAAAGATGCAGCCAAATCTCAGCTGATATTAAACCCGATGGATGGAGTTCCTTGAGTCCGGGTCCGACTACAAAATTAATTACCGGCCAGGAAAAACCAAACCGGCAAACGCACTTATCCGCCGACCAGATTTAATGGCGGATGTGGCAATCCTACAACTACAGCGAGACCCCCACCTTGAGCGACTGTTGGCACAAGGCTATGAACAACACGACAGATATGATGCAACCAAGTTCTGGTTCGACGCACCCTACTGGCAATGGCACTTCACTCGCCAGGTCGTCGTTCCCCTGAACGACAAACTTAGCCGTATGGTGCTCAAAGAATGCCACGACACCGGCCCAGGTGGACACTTCGGAGAGGAGAAGACGCTGAAGAAGCTGACAAAAAACTACTGGTGGGACAAGATGCAATCCGACGTGGGCACTTTCAACAAGACCTGCGACACATGTTAGCGACAGAAATCTCGTCGCACTAGGCCACCCGGACTTCTGCAGCCGCTCCCTGTTTCGAGAGATTCATGGCCAGACATCTCCATAGACTTCGTCACATGATTACCAGTCACACCCGAGGATATGACACAATCCTCATGGTTGTCGAAATGTTTTCTAAAATGTTCCACTTTATCTCGACAACGACTACCATCACCGCTGAGGGAACAACACGAGTGTTTCTAAACAAAATTGTGCGGCTACACGATGTGCCAAGAATTATCACGAGCAACAGAGACGGATGATTTACCAGCCGTTTTGGGACGAATTGATAACTCGCTACGGATGCATAATTCAAATTTTGACGACGTTTCATCCTCAAGCCGACGGTCAAACCAAGCGAACAAATCAGATGCTCGAACAACTGCTCCAAACAATATGCAAACATCATGGGACGGATTGGGCACAAAAACTCACGACTGCCAAAATCGCACAAAATTTAGCAATTTCCACCGCAACAGGTAAAACTCCGTTTGAAGTGGTGTGCGGCAAACTTCCCGCCACACCAGCAAGACTACAAAGTCACAGCAATATTCCCGCAGTCAACATTTAACGACGATACTTTTCTACCATTTGGGAGGAAACATGGCAGAATCTCATGAAGACATAAGCAGCAATGAAGCGAGCAGCTGACCGACATCGCAACAACGACGTCTTCACTGCTAGCGATCGAGTCCTCCTCAGTTGGGCGAACACCAAACTCTAAGGATCCAACTGTTCGAAGCTCAAACCCCAATGGCCGGGCCCGTTTGAGATTGAGTGTGTGCAAATCCATGTAGTGGCGTGACTCAAACTCCACGACACTATGGAAGTCCATCCGGTGTTCCGTGTTAGCAAAATCAAGCATCACTGAGACCCCAGCAAAAACATCCCTGGCAGAGATGTCCCTCCTCCGCCTCCTGTTCAAGTGGACAAAGACACGGAGTACATCATCGAGGACATCTTCGGCCATTGACGATGAGGCAAGATGACCGAATATCTTGTCAAGTGGCACGGCTACGACGCCACGTATAACAGCAAAGAGCCCTACGACAATCTTAGAGACATCAATGATCTCATCGACGGATACTACCGCCGTCTCCGGGCTACATCTGTATGCGTGCCGAGACGTCGCGGCTAAAACGGGGGGAAATGTTACATACCAAATGTACACGAGACCCTAATCTTTCAAGAGGGCATTTCTGTAACTACGCAAACAGCCCATCGCATCGTGAGGACCTCGACATTCACTCCGACGACCTAGAGCAGACTGGCCAACTACCCCACCCTCATTGGATTTTCTCAAATTTTTCTGACAGCTTCGACCGCTCTCGTGAACGTACGAACAGATGTGTCACAAATTTTTGATCGACTTCTCGATGCTTCACAATGAATCTTGATTCATAAAGATGCATTGTGCATCTTCACCATTAATTCTCAAAGACCCTCGACTTCTTGGTGGACCTTCTCGAATCTGACCACTCATGACGCGACTCCGCACGCATCGCTCGACAATCAACCAAAGACCCCGAATACGCTTCATTCGTAAACTCAACACTTGTGTATACATGTTTGACCATTTCAACACTTGTCATCAAAGTACACTTATCGCTAATTGTAATTGCTCAAGTGTCCCAAATTCTAAATCGTGTTTTGTCTTGCAGCTTCTACCTATTCGCCATCTACGCTCCGTTCTGCTTAACAGTGAGGAAGGCGGACAAGGAGGTTGTCGCCAAGTCTAATGACGAGTCTGTTTCACACCTTGAGCTCTTGAAGAGCAAAACAGGAGGCTAGAAAATACTCAGCACATTTTTTTTACACATGAAATAGAAACAGCAAGAATCAGTGAACATAGAACCCAGGGCTTCAAGAACAAATTGATGAACATTGGCATGTTGAATTTGAATTACAAAGGTTTGAATTTTTTTTCAGAGCCTTTAAATTTGATGTAAATTTTGTTTTTGATGAATTTAAACCAAGGTAAATACACTTAAATTTGAAATCAAAGTGCAGTAGGGTATGACATGAGCATGCAAGAGGTCGATGGTCCGATGAATTTTTCCTTGGAAAAAAAAAAGGAAGAGGGACAAAGAGCAAGCATTGTGGCGGCGTCAAGACCATCAGCGGGAAGTGCACATAGCACACTATCAATGCCAGCTGTGTGGATGTGAAGAAGGGGAAAATGCAGTGGCTGTGTATGCGTTGGACAAAGAGAGCGGGCAACATAAACAAGGGCAGGTGTAGTATGTGCAGGTGCAAAGGTTGGGATGCACAAAAGGCAATCGCAGCAAGTGTCCTGCAGCAAGATGCAACATGTGGTATAGTGCATGACAGAGGCAAAACCACGGCTCAAGGAGAAGTCCATGCTCTGGTCATCAAGGGTCGTGAAAAAGAGCCGACTCAGCTCAAGAGAGTGGACGTACAACACATTTGGCATAAACAGTTCCCCCCCGGGTCCAACAAACCTGACCATCCTAACTCCTTGAACTAGAAGAAGCTGGTAGAAGCCAGTCCAAATAAAACAGACTGAGCCAACATGACCCAACAAGACAAAAGAGAAGCAAGAGGAGGTCATGTGATGGGTGGCCCCTAAATCAAGGATCCAAAAGCCACCGGAGACGCACACAATGGCAGGAACACGACTGACAATGGCAATGGCAGAAGGCGGGAGCTGCTAGCCACAGGCGGTGAGAAAACAAGGTAAACAAACAGGCTGCCACTCCTCAATCCATGGAACATCAACAGGTAGACAACTCTGGACATGACCGGAAGCAGCACCACACACATCTCTGTCCACCGCACACACAA
>SZWC01011478.1:0-50160 GCA_023375785.1 Penium margaritaceum | reverse complement strand
CCCCCCCCCCCCCCCCCCCCCACCCCCACACACCACCCCCCGGTGCCGCCGGCACCCTCTCCTAAAACACTGAACCCAGGGACCATGGCCAAACATGACAGCTGGGCCATGCTTCTTTGCTGTGCTGTGCTGTGGACCGCAGAACGACGGAGAGCGGCAGGCTGAGCCTGCCAGCAGAGGCCCTGACGGCAGCAGCAGTATGCGAAGCATTGTGAAGTGCGACGTAGATGTCGCGCCCCAGACAACTGATGCTTCTCTTCACAAGAGTTCTGGTCATGACCGCCAGCTCTGCCTCCCCGGCCCTGCCCATGGCGCGGCGTCGGTGCCGCCCGACCACCTCTTGGTGCGAGGCAGGGAGAGGGAAGCGGATGCGTGGGGCGGTGAGGGAGAGCACACGCATCGTCAAGATTGACACAATCCCGTACGGTTTGTAGATAGGTTGTCTCTTTAGCAGGTAATGGTATGCGTACGACGATCAGCATGATGTACTTTCTGGGCCTCATGTGGGTCAAGTTACGGATGACAAATAATGGAGTGGTGTGGAGCGTGGGCTTTGCAAATGTTCTTGCTTCACTGACTAGAGAGACTCGAATGCAAGCAGTCTCGGTAGAGAATGTTACCTGGATCTCCACAGGCGAAGTTGGCATGTGTCACAATCTGAACGCAGAATGGACGAAGGGATAGTTGGGTGCATCAGGACCGTAGTGTCTCTTAAGTTCGACTAAAATAATTATCTTCCTTCATCCTTTCAAGCACATATTTCAGACCTTGGGTGAAACATTCTACATATTCCCAAATCCTTATGTCTCTACACAGTTTTCTGTCAACAATGTAATGAGAAATTCTTTGCAACGCATGGAAAACTTCATTGAAGACTAGTGCACATCCACAACCCAACATGGAGATTCCCAGTCATTGGGAATCTCCACATTTTCCACGCGCAGTCCCCGCGCAGATCGCGACAGACTGTGTGCATCGGATCATCGTCCAATGCTCACACTCACTTCTTGACGACGTGCTTAGCCGTCAGGATGGGGGCTGCGACTTGCGAAACGACCGTATTGTTGTGATTTGTGACGTTCGTGTACAGTTTACTGTGACCACTCGGCCGTGTCCATACTCGTGCAAATCCCTGAGGCGGGTCCTGGTTGTTCTTGTGTCTGTCGTACACAGCTTACGGTGACCCCTCGGCTCATGTCCATTCACGTGCAGATCCCTGAGACCGGCGACGGTGGCAGAATGCTAGCGGCTGGCGGCGGCGGGCGCCTAGAAGACTTCCGTATTTTCTAGATTCGTGCTGTGTCACAGCACGTAGGCGTGCAGCCTATCAGGACGTAGATCTCGTCGGTGCGGCCGTTCTGGTTCAAACGGCTCGTCGTTCTGACGTGTCTGCAGGGAATTATGACCAAAACTGTGTTCTTGCCACCGTTTCGTCCTGCTAGAAAATAGCGCCCTTGTGTGCCGTGTGTGTGTGCACTAGGTCCCTGACGCTATTTAGGTTGCCCAGACCTCAGTTGTCATCTCTCTCTGCACATTTCAACATTTGTAGCTTCTGACACTTGTGTTTGTGTCCCTAGCCCACACCTTGCTGTTCTCACCTCCACCTGTGTGTGCTAGTGAGTTAGCTGGCAGGCTTGTACTGCCACGCCATCGACAGCAGTGCTAGGAAGCTATTTCTCATGGTATCAGAGCAGCAAGCCAGTGCTCGCACAGCTGCGTAGCAGAGGCGCAGCAACCGCAGTAGCAGTGAGCAACCGCAGTCCTTGCCTGGAGTCGCAGCAGCAGCAGTATCGACTGCCTCAGCGGGAGGTCCTGGGAGGACCCACTACCGTTTCCACCATTTTCTTAAGAGGTGCGCGGCAGTTCCGCGACAGTTCCGCGGCAGTTCCGCGACAGTTCCGCGGAAGTTCCGCGGCAGCGGAGGTCGCTCTTCGTAAATCTGCGGTGTTCCGCAACGACGAGGTCTCCGTAGCAGCCGCGGCAACTGCGCGGCCGCAACGGAGCACGCCGACGGGTGCCGCGGTCTCACGCGGCGTTCCGAGTGCACCTCCTCGCGGCGACAGTGTTGCGGCAGTTACGCGGTGCTCCGCGGATCCGCGACACTCCACCGCGGCAGCTCCGCGGCCGTTCTGGAACAGTCCGACGGTGATCCACGGAGTTCCACCTTTTTTTCGCACGACCGGAGCAGTTCCGCGACAGATCCACGTCCGCGGATCCATGACATCCTACCGCGGCAGCTCCGCGGCCGTTCCGGAACACGCCGGCGGTGATCGACCGGTTCCGCGGCGGTGTTCCGCGACTGATCCGCGGTCACTGCGTTCCGCACCCACCGCAGAGCGGCCGCGGTAGCCGGTCCGCGGCAGTTTTTCCGCGGTGGTGCTTAGCGGAAGACGTTCCGCGGCGGATTTGTTCCGCGGCAGTGTTCCGTGACACCACTCTGCGGTGGTGTTCCGTGGCAGTGCTCCGCGGCAGCGTTCCGCGGTGGTGTTCCGCTAGAGCACTCCGCGGCGGTGTTCCACACTGCCCACATAAAAAAAAAGGAGGGGAAAAGAGGGGGTGGGGACAGGCCGCCATGCCAAAGCTTACCCCCTCTAGCATCGCTACCGACGCAGCTGCCGAGAGCAGCACCGTCAGCGGCCAACGTCGGCCGCCGCCACCATCGCCATAGCGACAGCAGTAGCAGCAGTAGCAGCAGCAGCAGCAGGAGCAGCAGCAACACCAGCCACTGCAGTAGTAGCAGCAGCAGCAGCCGCCGCCGCAACAGCAGCAGCAGCAGCGGCCGCCAAGCCCAACAAAATTGGCGCGCAAAGTACGCGCACTGGATGACTTACAAGCGGAGAGCCACAACACTTTGACGAAGCAGGTCGCCGAGCTGCAGGACCTGATCAGGGGTTTATTGCCCCAGCAACAGCAGATCCAGCAACAGTAACGGCACCCGTCCGCAGACCCTAGCGAAGATCATCTCGCTCACGACGACAATACAGACGAGGTTGCGGAGTCCCTCTCCGACTCTGGCGAGGAGGGTGAGGAGGAGATGCTGCGAGCACGCCTCATCCACCTGGAGGCACGCCGCAGAGCGCGTGAGGCCAATGCCGCCCTCCAAGGCACGGGCTCTAGTGCCGATGCCGGCCTGAGCTCATCTCGGCGCCCTCTGAGCTTTGAGGAACTGGCTCTGAGGGCCCGCCTTGGCAAGGGGGTAGCCTCCTCCATGCTCGGTCCCGCAGTGACTTCACCTGTCGCTCTGCCGACAGTCAAGCCACCCAAGTGGTTTGAGTCGGACCCGCCCGTCTTCCAGCCTGGTAACGACTTCAAGTCCTGGGAGCCACGCTTATGCATGTGGGCCATGAGCGAGGGAGTCCTTGCCTACTATCTCACCCCATACCAGGCATCTGACCCCGCCCAGACGCAGGTGGCAGTCCGTGCCGCCTCCGGTCTGATGAAAGTCGCCCCGGACTTCACCAAAGACTTCAGTCGATTCCTTGGCGATCCGCTGACCGGCTCGGGAGCAGACCCTCGCGAGGCGTGGGCGCTGGCTGTCACTCTTTTTGAGGGCGCCACCTTGGCCCTGATGTCCCAGCGCCTTGCCGACTTCAACTCCCTCCGTCAGATTACTCTGGAGTCCGCAGCCGACTACTGGCGTCGGGCGATGCAGTTGTACGAGGAGCTGGGAGACGACGCCCCTGCGTAGTACCCCGCCCTCCAGATCATCCTCTACGGCATCCATCCCGACTACGCGCGCGTCTTCAGCAACTTCGACCAGACTCTGCTTCGTGACCTGGCAAGCGACGGGACCCTGCTGCGCTGGGCCACCCTCCACTTCCTGGAGGTCGCCGGTATGGATGGTGCGAACCGCGCTCGCCGCAGCACAGCTTCAGCTACAGTTGCCACCGCATCTCCCTCCCCGCCGTCTACAGCTACAACGGCTCCGGCTCAGAGGAAGAAGGGCCGTAAAGCGTCAGGTGGTGGTTCCAGCGGCAGGATCAGCAACGGCACCAGCACCAGCAGTGTCAGCCGCAGCAGCACCGGCGGCGACAGCGGCAGCAGCAGTGGCAGGAGCGGTTCCGGTAGCATGACTTGCCGATGGCTCGTGTGCTTCAACTACGGAGATGACCACCGCTATCCCCACTGCACTCGTCTGACAGGCCGCCCGTTGGACTGGACCAAGGTCACCCGTGGACTATAGCAGGCGCACGAGGCGCACATGCGCCAGACGTCCCGTGCGACCGCCCGCTCGGCTGCCACTACCGCAGCCGTCCCAGAGGAGTCCGCCGCCACAACAGGCTCCCCCGCTGATCCCCACGACCAGGCGCTCGCAGAACGCGATAAGACGATCGCCGAGCTGCACCAGCTTCTCGCCTTGCGCTCATCTCAGGGAGGTGCGAGTGAGTTGACTGAGTTGAGGGGTCCTACTGCATCTGCACTGTCTATGTCGTTGCGTGATGATGCCTGTGGTGGTCCCCACGCCCAGCCGTGTGCGCGTGATGGACCCGATGATGTGTCTTGGCTGTACAATTCTCATGTGCGCTCCGGTGGTCGCCTTGTCGTGTCCGCCGCTGAGCGTCCTGCCGCCGCGCCTTGTTCCGTCGCCGAGTGTCACGTTGCCCCTTGTACGCGTGTCACCGACGCCACCTGGGTCGTTGACTCTGGCGCCACCCACCACATGACGTGTCGCCGTGACGCCTTCGTCGTCTTGCACCCTGTTGGCATTGTTCGCTCTGTTCGCACTGCAGCTGGCCATGAGGTCCCTGTCCAGGGTGTTGGGGTTGTGCAGTTCACCGGGCCCGCTGGTCACGTATACATCTCCGACGTCCTCTTTGTCTCGGATCTGGAACTCCGCCTGCTGTCTATCCATGCTTGCACCAAGATGGGCCTGGGTGTCACGCACACAGCTGCCGATGCTCGCATCTTTGTGCGTGACACCGAGGAGACCGTCCTTAGTGGGACGGTCGTCGATGATCTGTATCACATCTCTGGGTCCTGTGCGAGTGCACCCCCTTTGCCTCCGTCTCCCACTGCCCGTGTTTTCGTCGCTGGTGCTCTGTCCCCCAAGCATCACCTTCTCTTGCATAGACGCCTCTGTCATGTGCACCTGGGGGCAGTCGACAGACTGGTCCGCACTCAGCCTGCTCTCGGTCTTGATGCAGCGTCCTTGGAGGCACCGCCCACGACCAACTGCCTGGCCTGTGCTGAAGGCAAAATGCACCGGTCCACCTATCCTGCGTTTGTCTCAAGGGCCCGTCGGCCCTTGGAGCTTGTCCACTCCGACCTCATGGGTCCGCTCCCTGTCGAGTTTCAGGAGGATTGCGGTCGCTACGTCCTAACGTTGACTGATGACTTCACGCGCATGCGCTGGGTCTACAGTCTGCTACAGAAGAGCGATGCCGCTATTGCCTTCCGCATTTGGCTGGTCATGGCCGAGCGCCAGTCTCCCCACCGCCGTCAGACCTTTTGCTTTGACCGCGGCGGCGAGTACCTCGGTGACATGGCCCGCTCCTTCACCGAGCTTGGCGTCTTCCACGACCCCTCCGCCCCCGCCACCCAGTAGCCGAACGGAGTCTCCGAGCACTGGAACCGCACCATGGAGGATGCAGTCCGTGCCATGCGCGCGGACAGCGCTATGCCTGAGGCTTTTGCCTTTGAGGGCATGGCATACATGACCTGGGTCTGGAACCGCATTCCCCACGGTCCCCTCCCAGGTCACCACACGCCCTACGAGCTGTGGTACGGGCGTCGCGCGGACCTGCGCCTGGCTCGCGTCTGGGGCGCCCTTGCGTGCGTGTGGTTCACACCGGAGCAGCAGGGGAACAAGCTCTCCCCACGTGGCCGCATCTGCGCCTTCGTTGGTGTCGCCCCGCGGTCGAAGGCTTGGCGGTTCTGGGACCCTGAGCGCCGCCGCATCGTGGAGTCCCGTGACGCTCTCTTCTTCGAGCATCTCACCTTCCGCGACCTTGCTCGCATCCACGCTCTGCGTGCTGCTCATGCCCCTGGGTGTTCCGGACCCCGTAGTGTGGGGGAGGCTCCTGGCACGGTTGGCTCAGTGCCCCCGTCCAGTGCAATCACTCCGTCGCCGGCACCCCCGGGGCTGTCCCCAGCGGTTGTACCCACCGACACCCCCAGCCCCGCCCCGTCTGTGGCTCGCTCCTCTGCCCCCAACTCTCCGCTCTCGCCCGTGTCTGAGTCTGCGTCCGAGTCTGCCTCCGATTATGAGGCTCTGTTTGAGCCTGCGCCTGCTTCTGCGTCTAAGGCTCAGACTGACCCTGCGTCCGCATCCGTGCCTGGCTCTTAGCCGGCCTTGCCTCCGGCCGCGGGTGCGCCTGCGTCTGCCGTGGCCCCGCCCCCAGCTGTTGAGGCCATGCTAGCCTCGGGCGGGGCACCTGCCGTGCAATCCACACCGGTGTGTGAGTCAGCGGCGCCCAGTGCTCCTGCCCCGTCGGACCCCTACACACGGGCACCCGGCGGACGTCTCCGCCCTCGTCCCACGCGCAGCGTTGTTAGCGGTGACCCGGGCATGAAGGCCCTCGGCCTGAGTGCTCACTGTCTTGCTGAAGTTCACCCTTGCTGTGTCACTGGTATGAAACTTCTTGCTCATGAGGGCGGTCTTGCTCGTGACGTTGCTGAGTCCATGGTGACGGTCGACCCTCCCTCTGCGGGGTATGCCCTGGCTACACGTAGTGCGCCAGTACTGTCTCCCGATCCCACCAGCCTATCAGAGGCCTTGTCAGCCCCAGACGCTGAGCAGTGGCACGCTGCCTGCCAGGCTGAGCTCGATGCCATCCGAGAGCATTGCGTCTTTGAGCTGGTGGACTTGCCGAAGAACCGCAAGGCTATCAAGGCCAAGTGGGTTCTCCGCAAGAAGCTAAAACCAGACAGCACTGTGGAACGCTACAAAGCGCGCCTGACAGCAAAAGGCTTCTCTCAGGTCCCAGGCGTGGACTACACCGAGACCTTTGCTCCTGTTGGTCGAATAACGACCATGCTCACTCTGCTGAGCCAGGTGGCACAGCACGACTGGGAACTCCACCAGATGGATGTCAACTACGCGTTCCTGAACGGGGACCTTGAGGAGGAAATCTACATGGTCTAGCCTCCCGGCTTCGAGGATGGTACCGGTCATGTGTACCGGTTGCAGAAGGCCTTGTACGGCCTGAAACAGTCACCTCGCTGCTGGAATCAGGAGATCACCAGCACGATAAGACGAGCTGGTTACGTTCACAGCGATGCTGACCCATCTTTGTTTCTCTCACAGTCCCCAACACCGCTTACTGCCATCCTCGTCTACGTGGACGATCTTCTGATCGCCTCGCCCGACCTGGGAGCAGTGAATGCTGCCAAGGCCGTTCTCACCTCGGCCTACAAGATGAAAGACCTTGGTGAGGCCTCTATTTCTTTGGGGATGGAGATCGTGCGCGACCGTGTCGGCCGCACGCTCCGTGTCCATCAGGGACGCTACGCGGAGACTGTGGGGGAGCGCTTTGCCGACCTTCTTGCAGCCGTTCGCACGGCCTCCACGCCCATGACCCCTGAGGGGCAGACCGCCCTGAAGGTGGATGACCCAGCTGACCTGGGGGAGCCAGTCGATGTGACCCTGTACCTGCCAGTCATCGGCTCACTCATGTACTTGGCCACCACGACGCGGCCCGACATTGCCTTCACTGTCAACCTACTCGCCCAGTTTTTGCAGGTTCCACGCCAACAAACACTGGAGGCCACAGTCCGGTGTGTGCGCTACATCATGTCCACCACACGCTTTGGTATGTGCTTTCGCGAGCAGGTGTCAGTTGTGCTCGATGGGTACACAGGCAGTGACTGGACGTGGAGTCCAGACGGCAAGAGCCGCACCGGCTACATCTTTCTCATTGGAGGCACTACAGTGTCATGGCGAAGTGGGAAGCAGGGCTGTATCGCACACAGCACTGCTGAGGCAGAGTATGTTGCCCTAGGCGACGGTGCAGCAGAATGTGTCTGGCTCGTCTGTCTGTTGCGTGAACTGCGTGAGTCCATTCCCCCCTGTGGTCCTCCAGTGTGACAACATGAGCGCGGAGGCCATCGCCAAGAACTCAGGTGTGTTCCGTGCAGAGCACAAAGCACATCAATGTCGAGCACTACTTTGTGCGTGATCTTGTTGATCGTGGTGAGATCCGAGTCATCCACGTGAGCACTGACAGACAGTGCACGGATTTCTTGACCAAGGCTCTGGGTCGTTCGAAGTTTCATGCGGCCACTCGTTCCGTTGGACTCTGCCCCATCTCTGTTGAAGGTTGATTCCTCATGTGCCACCTTGCATGTGCTATGCCTGCTGCCTGCAACGACTGTGCGTGTCTTGCTCTGTACAGCGTCAATGTCTGCATGTGCATGGACGTGTTTTGCCCTCTGGTCATGGGGGAGTGTTGTTGTGTGTGTCGTACACAGCTTACGGTGACCCCTCGGCTCATGTCCATTCACATGCAGATCCCTGAGACTGGCGACGGTGGCAGAAGGCTAGCGGTCGGCGGCGGCGGGCGCCTAGAAGACTTTCGTATTTTCTAGATTTGTGCTGTGTCACAGCACGTAGGCGTGCAGCTTATCAGGACGTAGATCTCGTCGGTGCGGCCGTTCTGGTTCAAACGGCTCGTCGTTTTGACGTGTCTACAGGGAATTATGGCCAAAACTGTGTTCTTGCCACTGTTTCGTTCTGCTAGAAAACAGCGCCCTTGTGCGCCGTGTGTGTGTGCACTAGGTCCCTTGCGCTATTTAGGTTGCCCAGACCTCAGTTGTCATCTCTCTCTGCACATTTCAACATTTGCAGCTTCTGACACTTGTGTTTGTGTCCCCAGCCCACCCCTTGCTGTTCTCACCTCCACCTGTGTGTGGTAGTGAGTTAGCTGGCAACGACCGTATTGTTGTGATTTGTGTCGTTCGTGTACAGTTTGCTGTCGTGTCCATTCTCATGCAGATCCCTGAGGTGGGCCTTGGTGATACCGGTGCGACGACTGGCGGCGGACTACCGGCTTGGAGCTGGCCGACTATCGTTCCAGAGCCCCAGATGGTACCGGGACTCTCTGCTGTCTTTTCTACAGCTTGCAGCGTCTTTCGGCGGATTGGCCATGAGCCCTATTTGCATGTTTTTGCATTGTATGTCCACCGTCTGATGATGGATGCATGCATGTGACCAGTCATAGCGTTCGTCTTTTGATTCTGCACGTCTAGGTTCAGACGGCGTAGCATTCTGACATGTGTGCGCAGGGTTACGGCCAAAACAGTGGTTTTGGGCCGGTTTTAGGACAGCTCTTGGACTGCCGCGTGCGACACCTGCCGTGCGCCGCGGCAGGTATTTATGCCTTGGACCTGTCATTTGTTATCTCTCTCTGCATATGCTATTGAAGCATTCTGACACTTTGTCTTGTGTCTCCTAGCCAAACCCTTGCCTCTGTGTGCACAACCTGTGACTAACGTCACCGTCTGACCAAGTACTGACGCCTAGTCAGCGGCTGTGTTGCTAGGTAGCTTCCACGCATTTTCTCATGGTATCAGAGCAGTGAGATGGTTCTCACTGAGCTGTGCAGCAGAGACGCAGCAGAGCAGCAGCAATGAGAGTCACTGCTGCAGCAGATTCCTCGGGGCCTTTCGGAGACAGCCGGTTGCCGTCGGCGTAGCCCTCACCCACCACGTGAGATCGTAGCAGTGCTGTTGCCCCCGTGCCAAAAGCAGCAACAGAGGCAGCAGCAGCAATGTAGTAGCAGCAACAGTAGTGCTTGGCGGCTGCAGTGAGCGCAGCCGCCATCCATAGCCGCATTGGCAGTCGCGGCGGCGGCAGCAGCAGCGGAGCAACAGCGACGGCAGCAGCAGCGCAGCAGCAGCAACGGCAGCAGCAGCGCAGGAGTAGCGATGGCAACAGCAGCGTAGCAGCAGCAGCGGCAACCGCAGCGGCAACAGCAAGGTAGCAGCGTCAGCAGCAGCAGTAGCAACGTAGCAGTGGCAGCAGCAGCAGCAGCGCAGCAGTGGCAGCAGCAGCAGCGCGTGGCGGCGACAACGAGCAGCAGCCGCAGTGCGAAGAAGCAGCAGCAGCAGCAGCGTAGCTGCTGCTGCCAGCGCTGCATTCGTAGGTACACAACTGCTGCTGCAGTTGACAGCACAGCTGCAGCATTAGCTGAGCGGAAGTTGCTGCGTAGCTTTCGCGCAGCCGCCGCAGAGCGGCTGCACGCTCACGAAGAGTCGCGGAAAAGAGAAAAAAAAGAAAAAGAAATGAAGGGGAGGTGAGCTGATGTCAGCAATTTTGTTTGCTGTCGTCATCAGGTCGTGCTGACGTCAGCACCATAGCCAAATTTTTGGCCGGACAGTCAAAAGTTTCTAGCCTCTCAACTCCTCGAGAAACGCTGACGGTTTTGAAATCAGACAAACTTGACCTGTTGTCCCATACTGATCGGCGACATGAGCCTGTCCGACAACAAGGAGAAGGGAATAGGCGACCCCTCCTCCTCTTCGTCTGCTGTACTGAGTCCACGCTCGCAGGCCATTGAGAACGTGTGAAGCTAGCGGGATGAGATGCGTCGCCTCTAGAGAGAGCAGACTGACGCTATCCGCACGCCGACTGAGCTGTTGCGTGCTCAGTCCACGACTCCTCAGCGGGCTTCTGAGGGAGCTGCCGGCGTCGCGGTCTCTACCCAGCAGTCAGCTCAGGCACCCGTGACAGGCGCTCGACCTGTCCCACCACTTGCTGACCTCCTGGATGATGAGCCACTCATGCAAGGCATTACGGATGATTCCCCGGCTCAGGAGATTTGAGTTCTTCAAGAGCGCCTCCGTCACCTGTAGATGGGCACCCAATCTCCTCCGTTTTCCCAAATACGATCGTCACCTGACTACCCCGGTGACCATCCTCTTCCTGGAGTCCTTCCCGTCTCTCGTCCTACTCAGCGTGTGGTTGCTCCCCCCACGGACCGACAGCCCAAGAATTATGAGGCACCACCTCCACGGTACATCAGTGAGGATGGCTTTGACTGCTGGGAGATCCTGTTTCAGGTGTGGGCTACTTCTGAGGGATTGTGGCCTTACTACCATTGCTCGTACCAGCCTACAGACCCAGCACAGGTACTGACAGCAGCCCGGGCCATGCGCGTACTCCTCTACGCTTTGCCACGCGAGACCGTCGTCAACTTCCGCCCCTTCCTTGGCGAGGCCGGCACAAGCACCAGCGCCGATCCATGTGGAGGTTGGGACCTGGCCTTATCCCCGCTGGCCGCAGAGACGCACGCCACTCGTGCATCCCACATTCGTGCTTTCCATTCGCTCGGTCACGGGCCTGCGGAGCCTGTAGCGGATTACTAACGACGCGCCATGCGCATCTACACGCGCTTGGGGACCTCAGGAGGCACACAACTGTGGGCGCTTCGTACGATTATGCTCGGAGTTCGCCTCAAGTACACCGACATCTTCACACGGTACAACGACGCTGTCCTCGAGCCCTTCCCAGCCACTCTGCAGCTGCTTCCTTGGGTGCATCAGCTCTTCCTTCAGGTGACCTCAGCCCGCGTGGCAGCCGTAGCCCATTAGGAGACTTCCCTCGCTAGAGCAGCCATCGCATCACCACCATCTTCCCTCCTGCAGTCTCCCTCTTCCTCCTCCATCACTTCCTTATCTTCCTCTTCCTCTTCAACCCCGTCTACACCCACGCAGACACAGGGCGTTGTAGTAGCCGCCCAGGGGAAGAAGAAGAATAGGAATCGTGGATCAGGTCAGCAGCAATCGTCATCCAGTGGTAGCAGTGGCCGTTCTGTGCACTGCTACAACTGTGGAGGCGCCCATCGCTACACCGAGTGCCAGCAGCCGCTTGACTGGGCGCGGATCACTCGTGGGCTCCACGCTGCTCATGCTCTCCGTTCCACGTCTGGCACGTCACCCGCATCCTCCTCCAGACGTGCGGCGGCTATAACTACGGTTGTTCCTGCCTCCTCACCGGCGCACAGCAGCGATCCGGACCCGCGCGACCGCACTATCGCCAAGCTTTGCCACCTTCTGGCGCTCCGCTTTCAGGGAGGTGCGAGTGTATTTTCATCGTCCGGTGGTTCACAGACTGCTTGTTCGTCCGTTCTTGTGGCTTGTGATGACGCGTGTGGGGGAGCACAGTCTACATGTGATGATGATGGGCCTGATTGCACCGAGTGGATTCATGAGTCTCATCTTTGTGTTGTGCGTCGTTCCTCCCCATTGACGGCTCAGCATCCCTCTGATGCCGAGTGTTCCATTGCTCGTTGTACAGTGACGTCCATCAGCCGTGACTCCGGTGGCACTTGGATCATCAATTCTGGTGCCACCCATCACATGACGTGCCGTCGTAGTGACTTTGTTGTTCTCGGTCCTATCACATCTGTCCGTTCCGTTCGTACTGGGTCTGGTCAGTCCTTGCCAGTCCATGGTGTTGGGGTTCTATGCTTCGATGGTCCGTCTGGCCCCTTGTACCTTTCCGACGTGTTGTTTGTGCCTGATCTTGAGCTCAACATACTTTCTGTGCGTGCCTGCACCTTGATGGATCTCTCTGTGGAGCATACCGCTGACTCAGCGACTGTGACTACTACTGACACCCGCAGTGTCGTCCTGCGTGCTTCTGTCATGAATGATCAGTATCACATCGCTTGGCCCTCCTCCCCTTGCTTTACCTCTTCCTCCGGTCGTGTCTTTGTCACTGGTGTTCTATCTTTGGAACACCAGAGGTTGCTTCATTGCCGTCTGTGTCACGTGGGCTCGGACACTGTGTCGAAGCTCATTTGGACACAGCCCGCTCTCGGTCTTGACGTGGCTTCTTTCAAGAAGACATTCAAGACTGACTGCCTTTTCTACGCTCAGGGGAAGATGCACCGGTGTACCTACCCTGACTCTCGTTCCCGGGCGCTTCGGCCTCTCGAGCTGGTTCACTCAGACCTTCTCGGCCCTCTCTTGATCGAGTCCCTGTCCGAGAAGGGCCGGAATGTTCTGACTCTGACTGATGAATTTACCCGGATGCGGTGGGTCTACAGCCTACGTCAAAAGAGCGACGCCGCTCTTGCGGTTCGACTCTGGCTAGTGATGGCTGAGCGTCAGTCCCGCCACACGCTACATACCTTCCGCTCTGATCGCGGCGGCAAGTTCCTTGGCAAGATGGACTCCCTCTTTGCTGAGCACGGGATTTTTCACTAGGTCTCCGCTCCTGCTACCCCCCAGCAGAACGGTGTATCTGAGCGCTGGAACCGCACCATGGAGGATGCGGTTCGCGCCATGCGGTCTGAGTGCGGTCTCCCGCAGTCTTTTGTCTTTGAGGGTTTTGCCTAAATGACTTGGGTCTGGAACCGCCTCCCGCACGGTCCGCCTCCAGACCATATCACACCGTACAAGCTCTCGTTTGGACACCGTGCTGACCTTCATCTCTCTTGCGTCTGGGGCTCCCTGGCCTCCGTGTGGTACACCGAGGACCAGCAGGGGTCCAAAGTCTCACCTCGGGGCCGCTTGTGTGTCTTCATAGGCATTTCCTTGCGATCGAACGCCTGGCGCTTCTGGGACCCTACTCATCGTCGCGTCATTGAGTCCCATGACGCGCTGTTTTTCGAGTCTCTCACCTACCGTGACTTGACTTCGATCACAGCACTCTCCGCCACCCATGTTCCTTCCTGTGAGGGTTCTCGGCGGATGGGAGAGACTTCCACGTCAGCGAGCATCTCTCATCAGGCGGATGTGTCCGCTCGAGTCCCCTCTCGGTCTCCGACCCTTGATGATCCGGCGATCATTGCCGTTGGTCCAGAGATCTCGCCTCTACAGCTTGTTTCACACCCCACAGGTACCTGTGTTCCCACATCTCCTTCTGCTCCAGCACTTGCATCTGCTGGCACCCCTATCTCTGTATCTGATCTAGCCTCGCCCACTCCCTTCCCTACGTCGGCTGGTACTCCTGCCTCAGTGTCTGGTCCAGTCTTGCCTGCTGCAGCTGTCACATCCAGCCTCGTGTTCCCCACACACGCATCTCCTCGCACGGCGTCTCCAGCTGCCTTGTCTCAGTCCTCACCAGCTGTGGTCGCATCTATCCCTGAGCCTGAGGTGTGTCCCTCGAACTCAGGTTACTCCCGTGAGCCCGATGGCCGTCTTTGACCACTAGATTCCGGAGCTCAGCGAGCGTCGGGCCCCGGACCAGGCGCTCCTCTCGCAGCATCGCGAGTGGTGACCCCGGCACAAAGGCCCTAGGCCTGAGTGTCCGCACTGAGCTCACAGAGGTACATCCAGCGTGCCCCATACGGCACGACCTCGTCACTCGCGAGTTCCATATCGCATGTGATGCAGCAGCTGATCTCGTGGTCGGCAGGCCCGGCACTGAGGCATGTGCACTTGCCACGCAGAGTTCTCCCTCTATTGCGCCCGACCCGGGCACACTAAGGGAGGCTCTTTCATCACAGGATGCTCACGCTTGGCGTGCTGCATGCGAGGATGAGTTTCGCGCTATCCGAGAGCACAGAGTCTACGAGCTTGTCGACCTTCCTCCTGGGAGGAACGCTATTCAGGTCAAGTGGGTCTTTCGCAAGAAGGTGAAACCGGATGGCTCACTGGAATGCTACAAGGCCCGCTTAGTCGTCAAGGGGTACTCTCAGATTGAGGGAGTTGATTACACCGATAATTTCGCCCCTGTCGGCCGCATGACCTCAACTCGAGCTCTCTTGGGTGTAGTGGCTCAACATGATTGGGAGTTACACGAGATGGATGTGAACAATGCGTTCCTCCATGGCGCACTGGACGAGGAGATTTACGTGGCTCAGCCACCAGGCTTTGAGGACGGTGACAAGTTCTGGCGCTTGCGCAAATCCTTGTACGGCCTCAAGCAGTCTCCGAGATGTTGGAACCAGGAGATGACCGGCATTTTGACTCGTGCAAGATACGTACAGAGTGAGGTAGATCCCTCTCTGTTCATGCTACCGACACCCGAGCAGTTCACCGCCATCCTGGTCTATGTCGATGACCTTCTGATTGCGTCTCCGTCCCTGGAGGCCGTGAAGGAGGCCAAGGCTGTCCTGCAAACTGCCTACAGAATGAAGGACCTCGGTCCTGCATCGGTGTTTCTCGGTATGGAGATCGTGCGAGATTACAGACATAAAACACTGTTGTTGCATCAGGCCCGATACGCACGAGTCGTGGGGGAGCGCTTTAGCGATCTCCATGGTGTAGTGCCCTCCGCTTCCACACCTCTCACACCCAATGAGCAGGATGCCGTGAAGGTGGATGATCCTACACAGCTCGGGGAGACAGTGGACATGACCTTGTACCTCCGTCTCATCCGATCTCTGATGTACCTCGCCACTACCACGCGTCTTGACATTGCGTTGGCCGCCAACCTCCTCGCTCATTTCTCGCAGGCTCCACGTGCGCGAGCCCTTCATGCGGCTGTGCAAGTGGTGCGGTACGTGGTCTCCACGCCGTACCTCAAACTCTGTTTTCGTCGATAGTGTTCGGTGGTGCTTGATGGCTACAATGACAGTGACTGGGCTTGGAGCCCAGATGGGCGCAACCTTACTGGCTACGTGTTTCTGCTCGGTGGTACCGCTCTGTCTTGGCAAAGCGGGAAGCAGGACTGCATCGCACGTAGTTTGTCGGAGGCAGAGTACGTTGCTTTGGGCGTAGGGACTGCTGAGGCAGTATGGCTACAGCGCTTGTTTCTTGAGCTTGGCAGTCAGTACCCGCCATTGTGCTGCGTTGCGACAACCAGAGTGCTCTCGCCATTGCGGAGAACTTCGGTGTCTTTCATGCTCGCACAAAGCACATTGCGGTTGAGCATCACTTTGTTCGTGATCTAGTGGAGCGATGCGTGATCTTTGTCATGTGGGTTGGCACTGACATGCAGCGTGCTGATTTCTTGACGAAGGCACTAACTCGCGGCAAGTTCCTGGTGGCCATTCATTCTATTGGGCTTCGCCCCATGCCTGAGGGTGGTTGAGTGTGGGATATGCGTCTGTGCCTCATCTTTTTGTGTCACTCACTATTGTGTTTGTACCAGTGTTGCACGTGTATGGACATGCGTACCATCAGATCATGGGGGAGTGTTGTGATTTGTGACGTTCGTGTACAGTTTACAATGACCACTCGGTCGTGTCCATACTCGTGCAGATCCCCGAGGCGGGCCGTGGTGACATCGGTGCGACGACTGGCAGCGGACTACCCGCTTNCTTTGTCATGTGGGTTGGCACTAACATGCAGCGTGCTGATTTCTTGACGAAGGCACTAGCTCGCGGAAAGTTCTTGGTGGCCATTCATTCTGTTGGGCTTCGCCCCATGCCTGAGGGTGGTTGAGTGTGGGATATGCGTCTGTGCCTCATCTTTTTGTGTCACTCACTATTGTGTTTGTACCAGTGTTGCACGTGTATGGACATGCGTACCATCAGATCATGGGGGAGTGTTGTGATTTGTGACGTTCGTGTACAGTTTACAATGACCACTCGGTCGTGTCCATACTCGTGCAGATCCCCGAGGCGGGCCGTGGTGACATCGGTGCGACGACTGGCAGCGGACTACCAGCTTGGAGCTGGCGGACTACCGTTCCAGAGCCCCAGATACTACCGGGACTCTCTGTTGTCTTTTCTACAGCTTGCAGGCGTCTTTCGGCAAATTGACCATGAGTCCTTTTTGCATGGTTTTGGATTGTATGTCCACCGTCTGATGATGGATGCATGCATGTAACCAGTCGTAGCGTCCGTCTTTTGATTCTGCACGTCTAGGTTTAGACGGCGTAGCATTCTGACATGTGTGCACAGAGTTACGGCCAAAATAGTGGTTTTGGGCCGGTTTTAGGACAGCTCTTGGGCTGCCGCGTGCGACACTCGCCGTGTGCCGCGGCAGGTATTTATGCCTTGGACCTGTCATTTGTTATCTCTCTTTGCATATGATATTGAAGCATTCTGACACTTTGTCTTGTGTCTCCTAGCCAAACCCTTGCCGTTTTGTGCACGACCTGTGACTGTCGTCACCGTCTGACCAGGCACTGACGCCTAGTCAGCGGTTGTGTTGCTAGAAAGCTTCCACGAATTTTTTTCACGTATGAGTTCCTGCACTTCCAGTCTCCAATATATATGATGAGGAAAGAGCATGGAAGATGAGACGCGAGACCTGAAAAGATGTGTGGAAGCTTCCTAGCGACACAATCGCTGACTAGGCGTCAGTGCATGGTCAGATAGTGACGACCGTCACAATTCGTACACACAACGGCAAGAGTCTGGCTAGGGGATACAAGGCAATGTGTCAGAATGCTTCAATAGCATTTGCAGAGAAATGACACATAACTGATCCATGGCATAAGTACCTGTCGCGGCGCACGGCGGGTGTCGCACGCGGTAGCAGAAGATTTGTCCTAAAACCGGCCCAAAACCACTTGTTTTGGGCGTAACTCAGCATAGACATGTCAGAACGCTATGCCGTCTAAACCTGGACGTGCAGCATTACAAGACGGACGCTAAGACTGGTCACATGCTTGCATCCAGCTTCAAACAGTGGACACACAATGCAAAAGGATGCAAAACGGGCCCACGGCCAGTCCACCGATGAACTCGTACGTGCGGGAGAAAAAACTGCAAGAGATCTGGGACGGTCGTTAGTCAGCTCCAAGCTGGTAGTCCACCACCAAACGACGCCCCGGTACTACTCGGATCCACATCAGGGATCTGCACGGGTATGGACACGACCGAGTGGTCACGATAAACTGTACAGGTCGACAGGAACGTCACAAATCACAACACTCCCTCGTAACCCGATGGTACGCATTTCCATACACGTGCAGCACTGAAAAAAGTACGAGTCAGAAACAGTCGTGACACAGACACATACACACCCCTCACTCAACCACACTGAGAGAATGGGTGAAGACCAACAAAACGAATGGCCATCAGAAAATTCTCCCGTGCTAGTGCCTTCGTCAAGAAGTTAGCACGCTCCATGTTTGTGCCAACCCATATGATCGAGATCACGTGTCGCTCCACAAGATCACACACAAAGTGATGCTTCACCGCAATGTGCTTCGTGCAAGCGTGAAAGACACCAGAGCTCTCCGCAATGGCAAGAACACTCTGGTTGTTGCAGCGAAGCACAATGGCAGGTACTGATTGACCCAGCTCAAGGAACATGCACTAGCACAACCATATTGCCTCAGCAACCCCTGCACCCAGAGCAACATACTCTGCGTCCAATGAGTTACGTGCAATGCAGCCCTGCTTCTCGTTACGCCAGGACATGACGGTACTGAGAAATTGCGTGGAAGCTTTCTAACAACACAGCCGCTGACTAGGCGTTAGTGTCTGGTCAGACGGTGACGATAGTCACAGGTCGTGCACACAATGGCAAGGGTTGTGAAGCATTCTGACACAAAGTGTCAGAATTCTTCAATAGCATATGCAGAGAGAGATAACAAATGACAGGTCCAAGGCATAAATACCTGCCGCGGCGCACGGCGAGTGTCGCACGCGGCAGTCCAAGAGCTGTCCTAAAACCGGCCCAAAACCACTATTTTGGCCGTAACTTTGTGCACACATGTCAGAATGCTACGCCGTCTAAAGCTAGACGTGCAGAATCAAAAGACGGACGCTACTACTGGTTACATGCATGCATCCATCATCAGACGGTGGACATACAATCCAAAAACATGCAAAAAGGACTCATGGCCAGTCTGCCAAAAGACGCCTGCAAGCTGTAGAAAAGACAGCAGAGAGTCCCGGTAGTATCTGGGGCTCTGGAACGGTAGTCCGCCAGCTCCAAGCGGGTAGTCCGCTGCCAGTCGTCGCACCGATGTCACCACGGCCCGCCTCAGGGATCTGCACGAGTATGGACACGACCGAGTGGTCATTGTAAACTGTACACGAACGTCACAAATCACAACACTCCCCCATGATCTGATGGTACGCATGTCCATACACGTGCAACACTGGTACAAACACTATAGTGAGTGACACAAACAGATGAGGCACAGACGCATATCCCACACTCAACCACCCTCAGNCAGAATCAAAAGACGGACGCTACGACTGGTTACATGCATGCATCCATCATCAGACGGTGGACATACAATCCAAAACCATGCAAAAAGGACTCATGGTCAATTTGCCGAAAGACGCCTGCAAGCTGTAGAAAAGACAACAGAGAGTCCCGGTAGTATCTGGGGCTCTGGAACGGTAGTCCGCCAGCTCCAAGCGGGTAGTCCGCTGCCAGTCGTCGCACCGATGTCACCACGGCCCGCCTCAGGGATCTGCACGAGTATGGACACGACCGAGTGGTCATTGTAAACTGTACACGAACGTCACAAATCACAACACTCCCCCATGATCTGATGGTACGCATGTCCATACACGTGCAACACTGGTACAAACACTATAGTGAGTGACACAAACAGATGAGGCACAGACGCATATCCCACACTCAACCACCCTCAGGCATGGGGCGAAGCCCAACAGAATGAATGGCCACCAAGAACTTTCCGCGAGCTAGTGCCTTCGTCAAGAAATCAGCACGCTGCATGTTAGTGCCAACCCACATGACAAAGATCACGCATCGCTCCACGAGATCACGAACGAAGTGATGCTCAACCACAATGTGCTTTGTACGAGCATGAAAGACACCAGAGTTCTCCGCAATGGCGAGAGCACTCTGGTTGTCGCAAGGCGGCACAATGGCGGGTACTGACTGCCCAAGCTCAAGAAACAAGGGCTGCATCCATACTGCCTGAGCAGCCCCTCCGCCCAAAGCAACGTACTCTGCCTCCAACGAACTACGTGCGATGGAGCACTACTTCCCGCTTTGCCAAGACAGAGCGGTAGAACCAAGCAAAAACACGTAGCCAGTACGGCTGCGCCCATCTGGGCTCTAAGCCCAGTAACTGTCAGTGTAGCCGTCAAGGACCACCGAACACTGTCGACGAAAATAGAGTCTGAGATACGGCGTGGAGACCACGTACCGCACCACTCGCACAGCCGCATGAAGGGCTCTCGCATGTGGCGCCTGCAAGAACTGAGCGAGGAGGTTGACGGTGAACGCGATGTCAGGACGCGTGGTAGTGGCTGGGTACATCAGAGATCGGATGAGACGGAGGTACAAGGTCACGTCCACTGTCTCCCCCAGCTGTGTAGGATCATCCACCTTTAGGGCATCCTGCTCATTGGGTGTGAGAGGTGTGGAAGCAGAGGGAACTGCACCGAGGAGATCGCTAAAGCGCTCCCCCACGACTCGTGCGTATCGGGCCTGATGCAACAACAGTGTCCGATGTCTGCGATCTCGCACGATCTCCATACCGAGAAACACCGATGTAGGACCAAGGTCCTTCATCCTGTAGGCAGTCTGCAGGACAGCCTTGGCCTCCTTCACGGCCTCCAGGGATGGAGACGTGATCAAAAGGTCATCGACATAGACCAGGATGGCGGTGAACTGCTCGGGTGTCGGTAGGATGAACAGAGAGGGGTCTGCCTCACTCTGTACGTATCCTGCACGGGTCAAAGTACCGGTGATCTCCCGGTTCCAACACCGCGGAGACTGCTTGAGTCCTTACAAGGACTTGCTCAAGCGCCAGACCTTGTCACCGTCCTCAAAGTTCGATGGCTGAGCCACGTAAATCTCCTCATTGAGAGAGACATGGAGGAACGCATTGTTCATATCCATCTCGTGCAGTTTCCAATCATGCTGAGCAATTACACCTCACAGAGCTTGAGCTGAGGTCATGCGGCCGACAGGGGCAAAAGTATCACTGTAATCAGCTCCCTCAATCTGAGAGTACCCCTTGACGACCAAGCGGGCCTTGTAGCGTTCCAGTGAGCCATCCGGTTTCACCTTCTTACGAAAGACCCACTTGACCAGAATAGCCTTCCTCCCAGGAGGAAGGTCGACAAGCCCGTAGACTATGTGCTCTCGGATTGCGCGAAGCTCATCCTCGATGGCAGCACACCAAGCGTCAGCATCCTCTGATGAGAGAGCCTCCCTCAGTGTGCCCGGGTGGGGCGCCATAGAGGGAGAACTCTGCGTGGCAAGTGCACATGCCTCAGTGCCGGGCCCGACGACCACGAGATCGGCTGCTGCGTCACATGCTATATGGGACTCGCGAGTGACGAGGTCGTGCCCTACGGGGCACGCGGGATGTACTTGTGTGAGCTCAGTGCGGACACTCAGGCCTAGGGCCTTTGTGCCGGGTCACCACTCGCGATGCTGCGAGAGGAGCGCCTGGGTTCGGGGCCCGACGCTCGCTGAGCTCCGGAATCCAGTGGTCGAAGACGGCCACCGGGCTCACGGGAGTAACCTGAGGTCAAGGGAAGCACCTCAGGCAAGACTGGACCTGACACTGAGGCAGGAGTACCAGCCGACGTAGGGACGAGAGTGGGCGAGGCTGGATCAGATACAGAGATAGGGGTGTAAGCAGACGTAGGTGCTGGAGCAGAAGGAGACATCGGAACAGAGGTACCTGTCGGGTGTGAAACAGACTGTACAGGCGAGATCTCTGGACCAACGGCAATGATCACTGGATCATCAATGGCCGGAGACCGAGAGGGGACTCGAGCGGACACATCCGCCTGATGAGAGATGCCCGCTGGCGGGGAAGTCTCCCCCATCCGCCGAGAACCCCCACAGGAAGGAACATGGGTGGCGGAGAGTGCTGTGATCGAAGTCAAGTCACGGTAGGTGAGAGACTAAAAAAACAGCGCACCGCGGGACTCAATGACGCGACGACGAGTAGGGTCCCAGAAGCGCCAGGCCTTCGACCGCAAGGAAATGCTTATGAAGACACACAAGCGGCCCCGAGGTGAGACCTTGGACCCCTGCTGGTCCTCGGTGTACCACACGGAGGCCAGGGAGCCCCAGACGCAAGAGAGATGAAGGTCAGCACGGTGTCCAAACCAGAGCTTGTATGGTGTGATATGGTCTTGAAGCGGACCGTGCGGGAGGCGGTTCCAGACCCAAGTCATTTAGGCGAATACCTCAAAGACAAAAGACTGCGGGAGACCGCACTCAGACCACATGGCGCGAACCGCATCCTCCATGGTGCGGTTCCAGCGCTCAGATACACCGTTCTGCTGGGGGGTAGCAGGAGCGCAGACCTGGTGAAAAATCCCGTGCTCAGCAAAGAAGGAGTCCATCTTGCCAAGGAACTTGCCACCGCGATCTGAGCGGAAGGTATGTAGCGTGTGGCGGGACTGACGCTCAGCCATCACTAGCCAGAGTCGAACCGCAAGAGCGGCGTCGCTCTTTTGACGTAGGCTGTAGACCCACCGCATCCGGGTAAAGTCATCAGTCAGAGTCAGAACATTCCGGCCCCTCTCGGACAGGGACTCGATCGGGAGAGGGCCGAGAAGGTCTGAGTGAACCAGCTCGAGAGGCCAAAGCGCCCGGGAACGAGAGTCAGGGTAGGTGCACCGGTGCATCTTCCCCTGAGCGCAGAAAAGGCAGTCAGTCTTGAATGTCTTCTCGAAAGAAGCCACGTCAAGACCGAGA
The DNA here is from genome assembly GCA_023375785.1 of Penium margaritaceum. Classification (NCBI taxonomy): domain Eukaryota; kingdom Viridiplantae; phylum Streptophyta; class Zygnematophyceae; order Desmidiales; family Peniaceae; genus Penium; species Penium margaritaceum. The sequence continues at coordinate 27,723 of SZWC01011478.1, read as the reverse complement.
GCGGGCTGTTTCCAAATGAGCTTCGACACAGTGTCCGAGCCCACGTGACACAGACGGCAATGAAGCAACCTCTGGTGTTCCAAAGATAGAACACCAGTGACAAAGACACGACCGGAGGAAGAGGTAGAGCAAGGGGAGGAGGGCCGAGCGATGCGATACTGATCATTTATGACAGAAGCACGCAGGACGACACTGCGGGTGTCAATAGTAGTCACAGTCGCTGAGTCAGCGGTATGCTCCACAGAGAGACCCATCAAGGTGCAGGCACGCACAGAAAGTAAGTTGAGCTCAAGATCAGGCACAAACAACACGTCAGAAAGGTACAAGGGGCCAGACGGACCATCGAAGCATACAACCCCAACACCATGGACTGGCAAGGACTGACCAGACCCTGTACGAACGGAACGGATAGACGTGACAAGACAGAGAAGAACAAAGTCACTACGACGCCACGTCATGTGATGCGTGGCACGAGAATCGATGATCCAAGTGCCACCGGAGTCACGGCTGATGGACGTCACTGTACAACGAGCAATGGAACACACGGCATCAGAGGGATACTGAGCCATCAGTGGGAAGGAACGACGCACAACACAAAGATGAGACTCATGAATCCACTCGGTGCAGTCAGGCCCATCATCATCACATGGAGACTGTGCTCCCCCACACGTGTCATCACAAGCCACAGGAACGGACGAACAGGCAGTCTGTGAACCACCCGACGATGAAAACACATTCGCACCTCCCTGAAAGCGGAGCACCAGAAGGTGGCGAAGCTTGGCGATGGTGCGGTCGCGCGGGTCCGAACCGCTGCTGTGCGCCGGTGAGGAGGCAGGAACAGTTGCAGTTGTGGCCGCCGCGCGTCCGGAGGAGGATGCGTGTGACGTGCCATACGTGGAACAGAGAGCATGAGTAGCATGGAGCCCACGAGTGATCCGCGCCCAGTCAAGCGGCTGCTGGCACTCGGTGTAGCGATGGGCGCCTCCACAGTTGTAGTAGTGCACAGAACGGCCACTGCTACCACTGGATGACGACTGCTGCTGACCCGATCCACGCTTCCTATTCTTCTTCTTCCCCTGGGCGGCTGCTGCAACGCCCTGTGTCTGCGTGGGAGTAGACAGGGTCCAAGAGGAAGAGGAAAATAAGGAAGTAATGGAGGAGGAAGAGGGAGATTGCAGGAGGGAAGATGGTGGTGATGCGATGGCTGCTGTAGCGAGGGAAGTCTCCTAATGGGCTACGGCTGTCTCGCAGGCTGAGGTCACCTGAAGGAAGAGCTGATGTGCCCAAGGAAGCAGCTGCAGAGTGGCTGAGAAGGGCTCAAGGACAGCGTCGCTATACCGTGTGAAGATTTCGGTGTACTTGAGGCGAACTCCGAGCATAATCGTACGAAGCACCCACAGTTGTGTGCCTCCTGAGGTCCCCAAGCGCGTGTAGATGCACATGGCGCGTCGTTAGTAATCCATTACAGGCTCCACAGGCCCCTGACGGAGCAAATGGAATGCACGAATGTAGGATGCACGAGTGGCGTGCGTCTGTGCGGCCAGCGGGGATAAGGCCAGATCCGAACCTCCACGGGGATCGGCGCCGGTGCCTGTGCCGGCCTCGTCAAGGAAGGGGCGGAAGTCGACGACGGTCTCGCGTGGCATGGCGTAGAGGAGTCCGCGCATCGCCCGGGCTGCTGTCAGTACCTTTGCTGGGTCTGTAGGCTGGTGCGGGCTGTGGTAGTAAGGCCACACTTCCTCAGAAGTAGCCCACACCTGAAACATGATCTCCCAGCAGTCGAAGCCATCCTCACTGATGTGCCGTGGAGGTGGTGCCTCAAAATCCTTGTGCTACCGCTCCGTGGGGAGAGCAACCACAGGCTGAGTAGGACGAGAGACAGGAAAGACTCCTGGAAGAGGATGGTCACGGGGGTAGTCAGGTGACGATCGTATCGGGGAAAACGGAGGAGATTGGGTGCACGTCTGTAGCTGACAGAGGCGCTCCTGAAGAACTCGAATCTCCTGAGCAGGGGAATCATCCGTAATGCCTGGCATGAGTGGCTCATCATCCAGGAGGTCAGCAGGTGGTTGGACAGGTTGAGCGCCTGTCACGGGTGCCTGAGCCGACTGCTGGGTAGAGACCGCGACGCCGGCAGCTCCCTCAAAAGCCCACTGAGGAGTCATGGACTAAGCACGCAGTAGCTCAGTCAGCGTGCGGATAGCGTCAGTCTGCTCTCTCTCGAGGCGACACATCTCATCCTGCTGGCTTCGCAGGTCCTCAATGGCTTGCTAGCGTGGACTCAGTACACCAGACGAAGAGGAGGAGGGGTCGCCTGGTCCCTTCTTGTTGTCGGACAGGCTCATGTCGCCGATCAGTATGGGGCGACATGTCAAGTTTGTCGGATTTCAAAACCATCAGAGTTTCTCGAGGAGTTGAGATGCTGGCAAATTTTGACTCTCTGGCAAAAAAATTGGCCAAGTATGGTGCTGACATCAGCAGGTGGTTGCTGACGTCAGCACGACCTGATGACGTCAGCAAAACAAATTGCTGATGTCAGCTCGCCTCCCTTTCGTTTTTTTCTTTTTCTTTTTCGCGACTCTTCGTGAGCGTGTAGCCGCTCCGCGGCGGTTGCGCGGAAGCTGCGCGGAACCTACGCAGCAGCTTCCGCTCAGCTGCTGCTGCAACTATGCTGTCAGTTGCAGCAAGAGTTGTGTAGCTGCGTATGCAGCGGTGGCAATAGCGGCTGCGATGCTGCTGCTGCTGCTTGTTCGCGCTGCGGCTGCTGCTCGTTGCCGCCGCCGCGCGCTGCTACTGCTGCCACTGCTATACTGCTGCTACTGTTACTGCTGTCGCTGCTGCCCTGTTGTTGCCGCCGCGGCTGCCGCTGCTACTGCTGCGCTGTTGTTGCCGTCGCTGCTGCTGCGCTGCTGCTGCCGCTGCTGCTGCCGCTACTGCTGCTGCTGACGCTACTACTGCTGCGCTGCTACTGCCGCCGCTGCTGCTGCTGCCAATGCGGCTGTGGATGGCGGCTGCGCTCACTATAGCCGCCACGCACCGCTGTTGCTGCTGCTACAATGTTGCTGCTGCCTCTGCTGCTGCTGCTGGCACGGTGGCAACAGCGCTACTCCGATCTCACGTGGTGGGTGAGGGCTACGCCGACGGCAACCGGCTGTCTCCGAAAGGCCCCAAGGAATCTTCTATAGCAGTGACTCTCACTGCAGCTGCTCTGCTGCGTCTCTGCTGCGCAGCTCAGTGAGAACTGTCTCAGTGCTTTGATACCGTGAGAAAATGCGTGGAAGCTTCCTAGCAACACAGCCGCTGAGTAGGCGTCAGTGCCTGGTCAGACGGTGACGAGAGTCACAGGTCGTGCACACAACGGCAAGGGTTTGGTTAGGAGACACAAGACAAAGTGTCAGAATGCTTCAATAGCATATGCAGCGAGAGATAACAAATGACAGGTCCAAGGCATAAACACCTGCCGTGGGGCACGGCGGGTGTCGCATGCGGCAGTCCAAGAGCTGTCCTAAAACCGGCCCAAAACCACTATTTTGGCCGTAACTCTGCGCACACATGTCAAAATGCTACGCCGTCTGAACCTAGATGTGCAGAATGAAAAGACGGACGCTACAACTGGTCACATGCATGCATCCATTATCAGACGGTGGACATACAATGCAAAAACATGCAAATAGGGCTCATGGCCAGTCCGCCGAAAGATGCCTGCAAGCTGTAGAAAAGACAGTAGAGAGTCCCGGTAGCATCTGGGGCTCTGGAACGGTAGTCGGCCAGCTCCAAGCCGGTAGTCCGCCGCCAGTCGTTGCACTGATGTCACCAGGGCCCGCCTCAAGGATCTGCACGAGTATGGACACGGCCGAGTGGTCACAGTAAATTGTACACGAACGTCACAAATTACAACAGGTACCACTAAGCAAGAACCCGTAACCGGTGCAACTGCGGCCATCTGGACTCTAGGCCCAGTCACTGTTGGTGTAGTCGTCAAGAACCATAGAACACTGCCGACGAAAGAAGAGTGAGGTGGGGTGTGGAGACCATGTACCGCACCACTCGAAGAGCTGCATGGAGGACTTTAGCACGTGGAGCCTTCCAAAAATGTGTAAGGAGGTTGACGGCGAAGGCGATGTCGGGGCGTGTGGTAGTGGCCAGGTACATCAGAGATCCGATGAGGCGGAGGCAAAAGGTCACCTCCACTGTCTCCCCAAGTTGTGTGCGATCGTCCACCTTTAGGGCATCTTGCCCGTCAAGTGTGAGAGGTGTAGAGGCTGTGGGCACTACGCCAAGGAGGTCATGGAAGTGCTCCCCCACAACACGTGCATATCGTGCCTGATGCAACAAAAGTGTCTGACGTCTGCGGTCTCACACGATCTCCATGCCAAGGAACACCGTTGTAGGACCAAGATCCTTCAACCTATAGGTACTCTGGAGGATAGCCTTGGCCTCCTTCACGGCCTCCATAGGAGGAGACGTAATCAAAATGTCGTCCACATAGACCAGGATGGTAGTGAACCGCTCAGGCATCCGTGGGATAAAGAGAGAGCGATCTGCCTTGCTCTGTACATATCCCGCACGAGTCAGGGTGCCAGTGATATCCTGGTTCCAACACCGAGGAGACTGTTTGAGGCCGTAGAAGGGACGTGCACAAGCGCCGGACCTTGTCACCGTCCTCAAAGCCTGGTGGCTGGGCCACGTAAATCTCCTCATCCAAAGAGCCATGGAGGAACGTATTTTTCACGTCCATCTGGTGCAGATCCCAGTCATGCTGAGCCACTACACCGAACAGATCGCGAGCTGAGGTCATGCGGTCGACAGGGGCAAATGTGTCAATGTAATCAATGCCCTCAATCTGAGAATGCCCCTTGATGACCAAGCGAGCCTTGTGGTATTCAAGTGAGCCATCTGGCTTCACTTTCTTGCGAAAGACCCACTTGACCTGAATAGCCTTCCTCCTAGGTGAAAGGTCGACCAGCTCGTAAACTCCGTGCTCTCTGATGGAGCGCACTTCATCCTCACAGGCTGCTCGGCAGGCGTCTGCATCCTTTGATGAGAGAGCTTCTCTCAATGTGCCCGGATCAGGTGCCTTGGAGGGAGAGATCTGAGTGGCAAGTGCACACGCCTCAGTGCTGGGGCTGACGACCACGAGGTCAGCTATTGGGTCACAAGCAATTTGAAACTCGCGAGTGACGAGATCGTGCCTTATAGGGCACGATGGATGTACCTCTGTGTGATGAGTGTGGACACTCAGGCCTAGGGCCTTTGTGCCGGTATCACCACTCGCGATACTACGAGTGGAGGGCTTGGGTACGGGACCTGACACTTGCTCGACTCCGGAGATCAATGGTCGAAGACGCCTTCCGGGCTCACGCAAGGAACCTGGGCTTGAGGGACTCACCTCAGGCTCAGAGACAAGCACGACCACAGCTGGTGAGGGATGAGGCAAAGGAGCAGGTGGTGCAGTGTGAGGAGATGCGTGTATGGGAGACATGGGATTGGGTGTGACAGTAGGAGCGGGATTCGAGGCATGACCTGTGGGATGCAAGGGAATAGGGGTAGAAGTCGAGTGTGCTAGAGAGGTCTCTGGGCCGACAGCGATGATCGCTGGGTCATAAAGAGCCAGAGACCGAGAAGTGGAGGGGGCTCGAACGGACACATCAGCCGGGTGAGAGGTGCTCGCAGGTCCAGACTACCCCATCCGTCGAGAAGCCTCACACGTAGGAACGTGCGTGACAGACAGCAACGCGATCGAGGTAAGATCACGATAGGTGAGAGAGTCAAAGAAGAGTGCGTCGCGAGACTCAACAATGAGACGACGGGCGGGGTCCCAAAAGCGCCAGGCCTTCGACCGCGGGGAGATGCCGATGAAGGCACACAAGCTACCTTGCGGTGAGACCTTGGACCCCTGCTGGTCCTTGGTGTACCATACAGAAGCCAAGGATCCCCTAACACGAGCGAGATGCAGGTCAGCACGTGGCCAAACCAGAGCTCATACGGTGTAATGTGGTCTGAGAGGGGACCGTGCGGGAGGCGGTTCCACGTTATGTAGGTGAATCCTTCGAAGGCGAAGGACTCCGGGAGACGGCACTCAGACCGTACAACGCGAACCGCACCCTCCATGGTGCGGTTCCAGTGCTCAGAGACACCGTTCTGCTGAGGAGTAGCAGGAGCGGAGACCTGGTGAAAAACCCCATGCTCGGCGAAGAAACTGTCCATCTCACCAGGAAACTCACCGCCACGATTTGAACGGAAGGTATGCAGCGTGTGGCGAGACTGATGCTCAGCCATCAGTCTGAGGGTGGGTGAGGATGCGCTCGGCACGAGGGGTAGGGCCTTAGCAAAGTGAGCGGACAGGGCCTGGACGTAGGCAGCCTGGTGGATATGCCGGACACCTTGGGAACCATCATGCTCCAACTCCATGTCCAGAAACACTTAGGCAAGCCCGAGGTCCTTCATCTGGCAGGCGGGGTGCAGCAGGTCCTTGACGCGCTTGATGGTAGCTGTGTCCGGTGACCCAATGAGGAGATTGTCAACGTAGACTAGGACGGCAACGAAGGGCTGGCCTCTCGGGCTAACGAATACTGCTGGGTTTGTGGTGTTGCAAAGAAGGACGCCACTGAGAAGCGTGTGTCTGATCTCCTAGTTCCAGCAGCGAGGCGACTGTTCCAAGCCATACAGCGCCTTCTACAGTTACCAGACCCTGCCAGTGCCATCGTCAAAGCTTGGGGGTTGCACCATGTAGAGTTCCTCGCTCTCCAGTGAGCCATGGAGAAAGGCGTTACTCACATCCATCTAATGCAGCTCCCACCCGTGGTGGGCAACCAGACCAAACAGCACTCGGCTAGTGGAGAACTGGTTGACCGAAGCAAAGATCTGGATTTAGTCAACCCCGAGGACCTCAGCAAACCCCTTGGCCGTAAGATGTACCTTGTTCTTGTCCAGGGATCCGTCGGGCTTCCACTTGCGCAGGAGGCCCCTCTTGGTGTCGTTAGCCATTTGGCCGGGGGGAAGGTTGATGAGCTCGTAGACCTAATGCTACTGGATGGCGACAAGATTTTCGGCACATGCAACCTCCCAATGTACGGCCTTGGGAGAAGCTCGAGTTTCGCTTAGGTTGACTTGGTCCTCCGGGCGTACCGTGGAGCGCATAGTGAGGGCGTGCGTGTCCCGAGTCCCAGGTGGTATGCACGTGAGTGCGGCCATGATAGTGTGTCAGTACTCTTGATGGAGCATGGCATAGCCCATTGCCGAGTTCGGGTGGAAACCTGCAATGACAGCCAATGTGGCCAAGCCAAGGACCCACTTAGGAGGGTGGGAGTGGGTCTCTCGGGATGCGAGGAGCCTCATGGGACAACAGGGGGTCGTGGTGCGAGAGGGCGTGGGATGGCGGCTTGTGTGCTCATTAATGGCCTGGGTAAGAGACTCCCGCCCGGGCCACGTGTTATCGTAGTAGGGCGGGAAACGGAAGAGAGGGAGCGGCTGGGAATGGGTTGACCGATGTCTTGGGCGCGTCCTGGAGTGGCAACTCCATAGACGGTCCAACCGGCGTAGATGGGGCCATCGGCCCCGTCCCGGAGGATTCAGCTCACGTGGACGGGGTTGTCGGACCAGAGTGGCAAACAGACGTAGATGGGACTGTCGGCTCAGAGGGGCCAGCGGACGCTGACTGGGCGGCTGGCCCAGAGGGGCTAGCAGACGCATACGGGGCTTTTGGCCCGGATGGGTCAGCGGACGTAGACATAGCTGGCCCGAAGGGGCTAGCATATGCATATGGGACTGTCGACTTGGAGGGGCCAGCGGACGCAGACGGGACGGATGGCCCAAAGGGGCATCACTCTCCTGGCGCGGGTTGTAGACCACTTCTTCATCCTCTGGCACACCCTCCTCGTCCCCTTCCACCCCGACTACCCCGAAAGAGAGTCTCCCACGAGTCAATGTCGTCCTCGCCGACATAGCGTGGTGGCAGGGTCTCGAAGTCCTTGGGTTGTCGCTCCGTGGGGAGGACAACCACAAGTTGGGAGGAACGAGGGATTGGGAAGACACCGGGATGAAGAAAGTCACCGAGGTAAGGATCAGATGAGGGTCGGATCTCTAGTAACAGGGAACCGGAACGCGTCTGAAGCTGGCGGAGACGCTCCTAAAGCATGTGAATCTCCCTCTCATGGGTGTCGTCATCCATCCCTGGCATGTCAGGGTCCTCATTCGGAGGATCAAAGAGTGGGTGGTCCTAACCTGCTGCTCTCCTCGGTGTAGATGTTGACTGCTGTGCAGAAGGTATGGCATCGCTGACTCCCCTGGATGTCTGCTATGGGACCGTGGACTGACCATGAATAAGATCAATGAGCGCACGGATGGCGTCAGTTTGTTGCTGCTGCTAATGACGTATCTCATCCTGCTAACTCTGCAGATCGACAATGGCGTGCTAGCGTGGGCTCATGACCCCTGAGGAGGAGGAGGAGGGATCTAGTGGTCCCTTGCCCTTGTTACCGGTCGGAGCCATGTCAGGGCTCTATGTGGACCGGGACGTAAAACTGGTCAGATTTTAGAACCGACAGCGGTTCTTGAGGAGTTGAAACGCTGGAAATTTTAGACTTTCCGACCCAAAAAATTGACTAAGGTAGGTGTTGACGTGAGTAGGGATTTGCTGACATCAGTAAGGACCTGATGACATCATTAAGGAAGATGCTGACGTCAGCATTGTTTTTTCACAACCCTTGCGGCTGTTGGGCAACTACTCCATGGCAGCCGTGCGAAAGCTGCACGGAAGCTCTGTAGCAGCTTTCGCTGGGCTACTGCCGCTTTTGCGCCTACGCCTGCAACAGCAGTCGCGCAACTGCTTGCGCAGCTGTGGCAGCAACTGCTTGCTGCTGCTGCTTTGCAGCGCTGCTGCGCACTGCTCTACTTGTGTGCTCCTACTACTATGCGCTAACGCTGCCATGCTATTGTGCTACTGCTAGCTGCTACTGTTGTTGCTCAATGCTGCCGCGGCTACGTGTTGCTGCTGCTGCCCGCCGCCGTCTGCTACGGCTGCTGCATGCTGCTGCTGCGCAGCGCTATCGCATGCTGCTCTTGTTGTGCACTGCTGCTGTTCGCCGCCGCCTATTGCGGCTGCGGCCTGCTGCCGCCGCTGCCAGTGTCAATGCCAGTTGCTTCTAGCAGGTGCCGGTTGCTGTAGCTGTCGCCTGTTGGTGCTAGCGGCTGCTGCTGATGCACTCTCACGTGGTGAAGGTGGGAGACGTCGCCGGTAGTTGGGTGATGTCGACAAGTCCGTGTGGATCGGCTGCAGCGGTGAAGGCCATTGCTACTGCTTTGCTGCGTCTCTGCTGCGTAGCTCGGTGTACACACAACGGCAAGAGTCTGGCTAGGGAACAGAAAGCAAATTGTCAGAATGCTTCAATAGCATTTATAGAGAGGAATGACAAATGACAGATCCATGGCATAAGTACCTGCCGCGGCGCACAGCGGGTGTCGCACAAGGCAGCACAAGATCTGTCCTAAAACCGGCCCAAAACCATTATTTTGGCCGTAACTCAGCGTAGACATGTCAGAACGCTACGCCGTCTCAACCTGGACGTGCTGAATCACAAGCCGGACGCTACGATTGTCACATGCATGCATCCGGCATCAAACGGTGGACACACAATACAAAAACATGCAAATCGGGCCCACGGCCAATCTACCGATAAACTCCTACGTGTCGTAGAAAAACTGCAGAAGGTCCCAGGCAGCGTCCAGAGCTCTGGGACGATCGTCGGCCAGCTCCAAGCTGGTAGTCCACCACAAGACGACGCCCCGGTACCACCTGGGTCTGCATCAGGGATATGTGCGGGTATGGAAACGGCCGAGTGGTCATAGTAAAGTGTACAGGTCGACAGGAATGTAACAAATCACAACAAGACCGTGTGATGTCATACGAAATGAATTGTTTTTGTCGAAAGTAAATGTAAGGATGAGGATCTCTTCTTCATGCAGTTGGATGCAATGTGGCATAGTTACTTGTCCTATTGTAAGCCGCACCCGTTTGTGCATACAATTGATTATGTGGACCCGATTGGCAATGGAGGATGGTGATCCACCCATCCATAGCGGTGCGGTAGTTATCGTGGTGTGCAAGAGACTTGCTAGGGCATTCTTCTCCTTTCTCGAAGCTTCTAGGACTTTCTTGGTGTATTGGTCATGGGCCCATGTCAGACATTGGGTGCACACCAATTGATATCAAACATGTAGCTGGAAACTAGTCTAGAGTGGATGGTTGGGGCTCCAGCATGGCTGGAGTAGGCATGGCCCCACGCTCGTTGCTTTGCATTGCTGCGCCTTCTAGCTACTCTGAGACTTGTGAAAGGGAACTTGCGCGCTGAGTCACAAAACTAGGCCTAGCTCAGCTCTGTAGAGCTTGTTACTCAAGCTACCAACCAAATAGGGAATCCTTTGTTTTCTGGCACGCTGAGTTTTCTCGATGAGCCTTGCCAGGCAGCGGACAGCCGCAAACCGGATATCGTTTGTTTTTCCTGAAATTTGGACCATACCAAAGTACCCAGGCTGCAAACATATTTGTGTGGTCAGAATCATCAGAAAAGATAGCAGCAAGGAGTTATGATGACCTAAACCGAGGCAGCGCCTAGGCCAGAATCACCCCAACCACAACTGTGTCCGAAAAGTCTGAAACTCGGACCCTAAACTAGACATGACGCTTCGAGTGCAACGGCACAGTCAGATCTGGCACAGGACGCACGCGAGTAGCATCTGCGGGGGCAGTGACCGCCAGCGGCGTGACTGTTGTGGAGGCTCGCTCATGGAGCTAGGCACGTCACACGCCTGAGGGAAGAGGCTCCAGCAAGTCGCGTGCATACCTCAGCGTGCGTCGACTCCACCGGATAACGCTCCAGCAGCGTCCCGTCTTGTCGTTAGTCATCTGCACGCCGATGTACACAAGCTGGGAGGACACAATCGAGCACAATGAGAGGTGCACAAAAACCAACACTCCCCCATGGCTCACAGGCGTTGTGCACATGGCCGGGCAACGCCACATCCACCAGACTGGCTGACTCCCCCCGGATAGGTAGGCAGATATGCAGGCAAGGACTGAGAGGTCAGCTCACGGACGCATACCGACCGCACTCATAGCCTTCTTAAATAAGTCACGCTTAAGTGCTTTGGTCAAAAAGTCAGCCAACTGCCGTGCTGTCTCAACCCACACGATGTTGACGCTGCCGTCATGCAACAATGAAAGCACATAGTGATAATTGACATTGATCTGTTTGATGTGTACGTGATGCACGCCATCATGGTCGGCGATGGCCATGGCACTCTCATCGCCATAGTGCAATGTGATGGATGCGACAGAATGACGCAACTCGATAACAGGCGACACGATTACATGCTCTCACATGCGCCCGAGCCAAGGGCCACATACTCTTCCTCAGCAGTGCTATGTGCAATGCAGCCTTGCTTGCCGCTAGGCCAGGATACAGCCGTGCTGCCAACAAGAAAAATCCAGTCTGTTCGGCTTTTAGTAGCCGCACAGACTGGCTGGTGTTAGTAGCCTTCAGCTTCACTTGCCCATCTGGGGTCATTGGAGTAGCGCTGGGGACAGTCGTCAAGAGATCGGCGAAGGGGCCAGCTAGCGTCTGAACGTATGATGCTTGATGTACCCACATAATTCCATGCGAGAGATCACACTTAATCTCCATGCAAAAAAACACCTTTGCTGGCTCGAGATCTTTCATCTTGTAGGTTGCCTTCACCAACCCCTTCACCCGCTTGACAGCAGCAAAGTCCGGAGATGCGATGAGTAGGTCATCCACGTAGACGAGGATCAAAGCGAATGGTATCCCGCGAGGGGTGATAAAGGTCTATGGTGCTACGGATAAATCCGCCCTTCAAAAGGGTATGGCTGATCTCGATGTTCCAGTACCAAGGAGACTGCTTGAGGCCATAAAAGGCCTTCCACAATCGCCAGATTCGGCCCGTCCCGTCCTCAAAGCCAGGGGGCTGGACCATGTAGAGCTCCTCACCATTAAGAGCACGATGAAGAGAGGCGTTGCTTACGTCCATCTGGTGGAGCTCCCAACCATTTGGTACAACTAGGCTGAAGAGCGCCCATCTGGTGGTGAAGCCGCCAACCGAAGCAAAGACCTGGTCTTAGTCAACTCTAGCGACCTAGGAGAAGCCCTTGGCAGTGAGCTGAGCCTTCTACTTACCCAAAGTTCCATTAGGCTTCCATTTCCGGCAAAAAATCCACTTCGCAGAGCTTTCCCCTGGCCTTGCAACCAGGGGGAAGCTCCACGAGCTCGTATACTACGTGCTCGTCAATGGCAACCAGCTCTTCCCGACAAGCAGCTTCCCTGTGGTCTGCGTCCAGAGCGGCACAGGCCTCACATATGCTCTGTGGGTCGGGTGCCAGTGGGCAAGGCAACGCCATCAACACACGAGCGATGCAAAGTCCTGCAGGAGCCCGGGCCAGGGTGGGTGTAGACTGGGTGCACCGGGGTGCCAGTGACAGTAGAGGGAGTTCAGCCAAGACAAGGAGGCAAGGTGGGGGTAGGCGCTAGCTCTCATGTTGAGGAACCGCTAGGCACGGACGGATCCATAGAGGCGGGTGCATCAGAGGCCGGAGGAGGGTCAGTCGAGGGGTTAGGCTGAGCTAGTGACTTAGCGAAGGAATCCGTCTCTGATGGGTGCGCATCATTGCCGATAGGGGAACTTCTCGGTGAGGTGGATGGTGGGGGGGGAGTACCCAAACCATCAGATGCCGGGTATGTGGATGCAGGTGGGATGACCTGCGCCTCTAGGGCTGGAGCGACGGCATGAAAAGAATCTCTCCCACATGACGACAGCGACAGGAGCAGAGAGGAGGCAGATCGTACGCGAGGGAGGTCGTGAGGGAAGAGGTCCTCAAAAGAACAAGACATCATGAGAATTGTTATGGGAGCCACCGGACGATGCTCCCATTGTATTCTACATGAAAAACCGTGTGAAATCGACCCAAGAACCGGGTCATTCGGTGCAGGGACAAGAAAGCTACGGCCATGCAAAGGTGGGAGGCGCACCTCCAGAAAACAGGAAACATACCGGCTCGACCCCGCGCACGGCGGAGCCACTTTCTCGCCCACTCCAGCCGAAGCGCCCCTGGATGGACACTTGGCCAATGAGGCAAGGTTCATTGGGGTCCATGGGCGCTTTGGGATGGCGGCCGGAGCTGCATTCGCAAGCAAGGGCACTTCGGGCGACCATGACCTCCGCTGGCGGTGCTGCCAGCGGCCGTCACGCGTGGGGCACTCAAACGGCCATAACTTGCCGTATCTTCACAGATTGAGGCATTCTTTGGTGTGTTGGAAAGCTTGTGGCGCGTACTACATGATGCATGTGTTATCTGTATGAATGCGCCTCGATAGAGGGCTTTGGAGCGCCGAGGAGCTTTTGGCTGGCTCATAGGGGCTGGTACATAAGGACACCCAGGGGTTGTTCTAGGCATGCCAATCTTACCCAGAGACTATGTACATTGCCTTGTACTGATCTATCAAGTCTAAAGGATTTATTCCTTGCCCAACTCTCCTTGTGCTCCAAGAATTGCCTTGCACACGTCCATTTGGTCCTACAAGTCTTCCGCAGCGCACCTTGGTGTAAACGCCGCCAAGAGAGTCGTACGGCGGGAACCTCGGTCACTAGCAGTGATTGTGCTGCTAGGAGAGGGTCGTGCGACATCTCAAGGGTTCGCCCACACACCAAGGGGTTGAGGGTTGGGAGGTTTATCCCAAGGGCTCGGCGTGTGACCATCACGCCGGGTGCACCTCGGTTCACATTTGGTATCAGAGCACGTGGACGTTCGCTCGGTCTTTGCACGGACCCAAGGGAGGCAGCAGATCTGCTACAACTGCGTCTGGCCAGAAAATTTTCGTCACAACCAGAAGCATGGCAGCCACGGCATACAACTAGGCCTATCTCATGGAGGAGATCCGGCGTGCTCTTGACGAGTTGCGTCAAGAGAACCAGCAGCTGCGTGCGGAGGTTGAGGCGAGGTACGTCGGCCAAGGGAGCAGTGCGTTGGGGGTGTCACATTGGCATCCGCACCTGCCTTTTGGCAGCCCAAGCCGAAGGAGCCGGAGTTCTACTCCGGCAAGGGCAGTGCGAGGGAGTGGCTCTTCACGGTGAACTCGTACTTCATGGCGTTGGGCGTTCCCGTGGGAGAAGATGCCACGAGACTGGAGTACGCTCCGACGCTACTCCGGGGAATGGCGCTGCAGTGGTGGTCGGCATTGTGCCGGCGGAACGCCGCTGGCTTGCCGGACGGGCTAGGGGTCGGGGCACGGCTCTAGCCATTGCTGAGTCTACCGTTTGGGCGTGAAGTGCAGCTCGGTGCGCGGGCGATGACGGAGAAACCAGAGACGTAGAGACGATGCTCCAGGCGCGTTTCGACCTCCTCAACGGCAGCCGGGTCGCACGTGACAAGATCAAGCACGTCAAGCAAGGGGCATCTGTCCAGGACTACACTGCATGCTTCATGGATTTGGTGGCGCAGATCAACGACCTCTCGGACGCGGAGGCGTAGGACAGCTACCATGACGGCCTGAAGCCGCACGTCCAACGTGAACTCACCGTGCTCGGGTTGCGAACCTTTGCGGAGCTGGTCTCGGTGGCGGAGCGCATCGACGCGGTGAGCTACAATGCACGCCGGACCAGCTATGCAACACAACCACGGGTGGAGCAGCCAGGTCAGGCTGTGCCCATTGAGGTGGATGCAATCCAAGCCGGGCAGCGGGGTGCGGGGGGGCAACAGGGACCGAGAGGCACGTGCTGGGTTTGTGGTGAGGAGGGTCATCGCAAGCGGGATTGCCCCAAGCGCAAGGCACAACAGGGAAACGGGCAGCAGCAGTGAGGAGGGGATGACCTATTGCTGCAAGTCTTTCCTCCGCAAAGGATAGCACCAGCCCTGAACTGCTTTTGCCGATTAAGGAGCTGCCTTAAGTGCTGTTACGGAATGAAGGTGAGACCCGGCAGTTTCCAAGGATCATCTTGGAGCTGGTTCTTGAGATTCCATAGGGGAGTTTCAAGGGTCGGAGGAAGCTACGTGGGCTGCTAGATGACGGTGTGAGCCATAGCTTCTTCAACGACAGGTTGGCGACGGGGTTGGGACGCGCACGGCAGCCGGGAACGTCGGCCAAGGCGCGGCAGGTGTCCGGAGTGGTGAAGTGCGGCAGGCTTCTCGTCAAGCACAAGGTCCATCTGGATGAGTTGGTGTGCAACATGGAGTTCCACACTTGCCCTATGGATGATTACGATTGCTTGATCGGCCGGGATTGGTTGCACGCCTGGAATCCGGAGGTTGATTGGAGGTGCAACTGGGTGGTCGTGAAGGCGGGCGGGAAAATTCTCACTTTGCCTTTGTGGTGGGATGAGGGGAAGGAATCGGAAGTGGCGGAAGCGGGGAAGCAGCTGCGCGTCATCAACTTACAGCAGCTGAAGCGGTGCGAACGCAAGGGTGACCAGGTTTACTTGGCATGGGTGCGTCCACAACAAGCAGCAAAGCAGCAGATTGCAGCAGTTGAAGCAGCGAAGGGGCAGCCGGTGGAAGGCGCGGGAAATCCAAAGCTACCTTCGGGTGTTGGGGAGGTGCTCAAGGAGTTCGGGGACGTTTTTGTGGAGGAGCTTCCGAAGGGGCTACCGCCGCAACGCGGCATTGACCACAAAATTGAGGTGGTGCCAGGGTCATCACCAACGGTGCAGTCTTACAACCGCATGAGCAACGTGGAGCTTGCGGAGCTCAAAAAACAGTTGGGGGAGTTGGTGGACCAAGGCTTCATTCGACCGTTGGTGTCTCCATACGCGGAGCCGGTGCTGTTCGTCAATAAAAAGTCAGGAGAGCTGCGGATGTACGTGGACTACCGGGCGCTCAACAACATCACGGTGAAGAATCGCTACCCGGTACCACAAGCCGAGTTTTTTTTTTACCAGCTACGAGGCGCGCGTGCCTTCAGCTAACTGGACCTCAGGTCAGGGTACCACCAAATCCGTATTGCGGAGGAGGATGTGGAAGAAACCGCGTTTCGGACGTGCTATGGACACTTCAAGTATCTTGTGATTCCTTTTGGGCTAACGAATGCTCCAGTTACGTTCATGGCGCTGATGAACCGGGTATTCCATCCCTACTTGCACCAGTTCGTGGTCGTCTTCCTCGATGACATCCTTGTCTACTCGTGGACGATGAAGGAGCACAAGAGCACCTGCAGACGGTGATGGAAGTGCTGAGAAAGGAGCGGCTGTTTACCAAGCTCAGCAAGTGTGAATTCGCCAGGCAGGAGGTGGAGTTCCTCGGGCACATTGTCAGCGGGAGGGGGATCCGCATGGACCCAAAAAAGGTGGAAGCAGTGAAGGAGTGGCCAAAGCCGGCGTGCGTGCATGACATCCAGGTTTTTATGGGTTTTACAAACTACTACAGGAGGTTCATCTGGGGGCACGCGGCAATGGGAGTGGGGCACCATTAACAGACTTGCTCAAGAAGGGGCGCCAATGGGAGTGGGGTGCAAAGGACGGGCAAGCCTTTGGTGCAATGAAGGCTGCCATATGTCAGGCCCCAGTGTTGGTGCATCAGAACACGAGCAAGGAGTACGTGTTGGCGATGGACGCAAGCGACTATGCGATTGGCCGGGTGCTGATGGAAGACCAAGGGAAGGGGTTGCAGTCCATTGCGTACTACTCCAAGAAGCTGAAAGGGGCTGAGCTCAACTACCCGATCCACGAGAAGGAGATGCTCGAGGTGGTCCAGGCCTTCAAGTAATGGAGGTGCTACCTTGAGGCGCAGCGGTGTGTGGTGCACATAGACCACTACACGCTCAAGTACCTCAAGTCGCAGCCAAACCTGAGTCATCGTCAAGCACGGTGGATGGAGCTGCTGGAGGGCGGCTTCGACTACAAGATCCAATACAAACCAGGGAGGATCAACCCAGTGGACCCGCTTTCACGTCGCCTGGACTTGGGCGTGCATGTGACCACTTTCTCGCCCACTGCAGCCAAAGCGCCCCTGGATGGACGCTTAACCAATGAGGCAAGGTTCATTGGGGTCCATGGGCGCTTTGGGATGGCGGCCGGAGCTGCATTCGCAAGCAAGGGCGCTTCGGGCGACCGTGACCTCCGCTGGCGGTGCTGCCAGCGGCCGTCACACGTGGAGCACTCAAACGGCCATAACTTGCCGTATCTTCACAGATTGAGGCGTTCTTTGCTGTCTTGGAAAGCTCATGGTACGTACTACATGATGCATGTATTATTTGTATGAGTGCGCCTCGGTAGAGGGCTTTGGAGCGCCGAGGAGCTTTCGGCTGGCTCATAGGGGCCAGTACATAAGGGCACCCAGGGGTTTTTCTAGGCATGCAAATTTTACCCAGAGACTATGTACATTGCCTTGTACTGATCTATCAAGTCTAGAGGATTCATTCCTTGTCCAACTCTCCTTGTGCTCCAAGCATTGTCTTGCACATGTCCATTCGATCCTACAAGTCTTCCGCAGCGCACCTTGGTGCAAACGCCACCGGGACAGTCGCACGGTGGGAACCTCGGTCACTAGCAGCGGTCTTGCTGCTAGGAGAGGGTCATGCGACATCTCAAGGGTTGGCCCACACACCAAGGGGTCAAGGTTGGGGAGGTTTATCCCAAGGGCTCGGCGTGTGACCGTCACGCCGGGCGCCCCTCGGTTCACAGGACTCAATGGTGCGATGCCGGGCTGGGTCCCAGGAGCACCAGGCCTTGGAATGAAGTGAAACACCGACGAAGGTTCAAAGGTAACCGCGAAGGGAAAGCTTACCATTCCATGGTCCTCGACGAGCCAAACACTAGCAATGCACTCCCAAGCATGGGAGGCTGAAGATCAAACCGCTGACCACATCATAACGCATACGGTGTGGCCTGGCGGGGAAGGGGACCACGGGGAACGTGGTTAAACACCCCGGTCATGTAGGACATGGCCTCAAAGAAGAAGCTTTCCAACAAACCGGACTCCACATGAATAGTATGGACAACATCGGCCATGGTGCGTTTCCAGCGCTCTTAGACACCATGTTGCTACTGTGTCCCTGGGGTGGATATCTCATGACGAACCCCATGATTGGTGAAATAGGCAGACGTGTCCTCCATAGAGTCGCCACCACGGTCAGAGCAAAAGCGGCGGAGGGTACGTCCGCACTCGCGCTCGGCTGCGAGATGCCAGGCGCACATGGCAAAGGCCACATTGCTCTTTCGGCGGAGACAGATCACCCAGCGATAGTAGGAGTAGTGGTCCGTGAGGGTCAGGATGTACTGACCATCCTCGACAACATAAGTGACAAGAAAAGGGCCCATGAGGTCCGAGTGTATGAGCTCCAATGGGTGGATAGCCCAAGAGGAGGACACAGGGTAGGAGGATTGGTACATCTTGCCTGGGCACAATCGATGCACTTATTGTGACAAGGCCACTGGAAAGTGGAGGGATCAAGTCTGAGCGTGGGTTGGGTGCAGAGCATGCTATTGACAGCATTGGAGTGTACACGGTAGAGGCAATGGTGGAGAAGGTGGATGTGCAGGGGATAAAGAACACTGGTGGTAAACACGTGGACAGTGTTGGACATGGGAGGGGAGACAGATTAAGGAAGACAAGTCACATGCCAGAGGTTGTCACGACAGACAACACAGAACATGACCTGACCAAACGGGCAGAGTGAGATAGTGCCAATGCCACAAGAGTGTCAAATGTCCATGCTCATGAGCTCGACAGGATTGAAAGACAAGAGGATGAGTTCCAAAGCAGGCACATACAATACGTTGGTCACAATGACGTCACCAAAAGGACCACGAAAGCAAACGATGCCAACACAGCGGACCAACTGGATCTGCACGCACCCTGTCCGAACACTGTGAACATTGTCAACAAACCGAGCTAACTGAAAGCCTGTCAACAAGACGTCATGTGATGCATGGTACCGCATTCAATGATCCAAGTGCCATTAGAGCCGCGGACAGAGGCTGTGATATTACAATGTGTGATGAAACAGGACACGGGAAGAGGGACAGAGGTTGCATGCTGAGCAGATGGGACCGACACAAAACGATCATGCCAGTCATCCTGCCATGCGATGGCATCCAAAGCAGGCTCCAAAGAGCAACATGCGGCTTTCCCAAGATCATCTCGTAGGCCGGTCTCTGTCTGACTGTGTGAGACCTCTCGGCTAGTTGTTACACAGTTTGTACTTCCCTGGGGAGGTTGTGTGATGCCAATTGAGTGGTAATGAAGCTCTCCAGCTGGCGGATCCAAGCAACAGAGTCGACGGGCACCACATGCTATAGGGTCGCAGCTTTGGAGGGGGGATACGAGCTCCATTGGGGCAGAGCATACTGCTACTAGGGGTAGTTAATAGCTGCGATGGAGCATACTACTATTGCTGTAGTGGGAGAGCGTACGGCGGTGGCTTGGATGGAGCATACTGATACTTTTGCTGCTGATGGAGAATAGACAATGGAAGCTGTGGTTGAGACAAAAGAGCCGGCTACAGGGAAGAAGAAAGTGACTTGGAGTAGGTGGTGGCCACAGTGCTGCCAGGAGAGAAAGGAGTGCCTGTGGCAGTAGCGGAGGTGCTAAGGCAACGCTCATGCTCATGTTGCATGGTAGTGACAATGCGGGCCTCGTTTATAGGGATGGGGCACGTGTACCATCCGTGTCCCGTCTGGTTGTCGTTGTGGCATGTCATGGCAGAGTCCTCGGAGGAGGACTATTGTCCTTTTCCCTTGTCCTTCTTCTTTTCTTTGCCCTTGGCGCTGCCTGAGGAGGGAGTGCCAGTGGAAGGGGTGGAGGAGCCTCCGGAGGTGGCAGCTACGGTCCCGGAAGAGCTACTGCGGTGAAGCTGTGTGTCTCTGTGTGCTTCCTCGATGCTGAGGAAGAGGTCGTACACCCAGGTCATCAGAGTGCCCTAGGTCGCTAGCGCCTCAAGGATGGAGGGGTCGTCGGAGACGAAGATGTCAACAAATTCAGAAGTGGCATAATCCTTGATGGTGAGGAGGTCAGCAAGTGGGAGAAGCGCGGCTGTCTTGAGCCAGCGCAAGACATCATGAGCGTGGCACCAGTTGGCGATGAAGGTCTGAGACTCTTTCATGTGAAGGGAGCTGAACTCCTTCAGGAGGGGACTGACAGCTGCCTGACCATAGGCGTGATACGGTCGTGTCAACATGTTCCAAGCTAGCCGGGGGTCAGCGGTGGTGTTGTCAACGGCGTCACCAAGGAATGGCTCAAGATCAGCGCAATCAGCATCCGGTGTGGCGAGGATGAGTACGCGGACTGCACGACCTACCTTAAGCGCCTGCTCAGGGATAACCTCGTCATGTGGGAGAATAAAGTACGGCCACAGACCCTCCCCATGTGCCCAGATGCGGTAGAGCAGTGCCTAGGACGGGAACTGCTTATCTCCGACGAGTACGGATGGAGGGGACTCAAAATCCTTGCGCCGAGAGGTGACGGCTGTATCAGCTCCTAGGACACTAGTGACTGTATGATGTTGTTGCTGCACCTGTAGCTGTGCTACTGTCTACGCTGCCACAATCAAAGCGGGACCGAGTTTTCCGGGGAGGACAATCTGGCTAGTGCTGGTTGCGGCAAGCATCTGGCACAACTGATCGACGTGGCATTGCAGATCCACTATGGGGTCTGTAGCGGGGGGGGGTTAGCAGAGCTGTCCTATGTGCCGACGGCAAAGTCCAGGTTGCACATTGTTGCTCTTGGTGCTACTCCTATTGACGATGTTGTGGCTGCCACTGCTATTGTGGCTGTCAACGCAGTTGCTATCGCTACTGCTACTTTTGCCTACTACTATTGAAATGACGGTTGTTGCTGCTGCACATCCTACAGGCACTGCCACGCCAACTACTACTGCTACTGATGCTACAACTATTGTCGCTACTCCCGTTGCTACCGCCGCTACCGCGGGAGTTATTCAAGTTTATATGATGTGGCCCGATTGTCTCGCGTGTCGGTAGTGGTCGTGCAAACGTCGTGTTTAAGATAGGCGAGCACTGGCCTCTTCGTTGATTTTTTATCCATGTGGAATATGTGATGTTAGGTGCTACGAGGTGCGATGATGTGGGACATTGCGAGTGTTTATGGCGAGGGATGTGTGTACATAGTTTGTCATTTGCGGAATCATGTCATAATATGGTAGACATATGGGTAGGTTATTGCTGCATTCGCTCAAAACCTTGCGGTGTTGTTCGTTGTTAGATATGGTGAGTATCCACTGCATATGATGTACCGAGAGTCTGGGGTTTTTGGATCTCGGACGCTCGATGTTTGGAGAGAACCTGGTAAAGGAGGTTGACGATGAAGGTTGATGGGAACGCGACTTTGTTTTCGGTAAAGTTGTATGTCTACGTCGTAGTGTGACGATATGGTCTTTATGTACGTAACATTGTGGGCAGGATGAGATCAAGGATTGTACCTATGTTATGTTGTTAGTGTTGTGTAGCTTCGATGACAGTTTAGGTGTTGTGGAAGGGAGTATGATCAGACGCAGTCAAGGTCAGGGAAGCATAGGTGGGGTTCCAAAACTGACTGATTGGTTTGTAGTTGGTTTTGAGACGTCGCTAATGGCCATGGAGAGCTGTCTTGGACTGGCCGACTACCTCGTTAACTGTCTGTCTAGAGTGCGAGGACGTCGCGATGGTAGGAACGATTATTGATGTGATTGAAAACCAACTAGTTAGTCATGGGCCTTTGCGAGAACAAAACCACCATTTAGTTGAACTAAATCGACTAAACGCCCAAAACGCCTCAGACTATGACTAATTAGTCAGTTTTTTTTCGCATCCAATCACGTGCGCAGAAGTCACGGATGCAACAACACGAACTAATAGTTTGAACTATTGGTACAACTGTAGCAAAATTGTAGGGAAACGACCATAACTACTAGTTCAACTACTTAGTCACACTGCCAATGGACTAATTAGTTAAGCGCGCAAATGGATAGTTCAAACCTCAAGCTAATTTAGTCAGTTTTGGAACCGAACCATATAGTCTGATGCGGCATTGTTATTATCCTTTTTGGCACGCGGCGTACCCCGTGACTCCTGCCGTTGGCGGAGCTCGTACGCTCGGAGAGCATTGAAGGTTGAGGCCGTCTGTTGTGGTCCCTCCCATGGTGTACGAGGTACGAAAGCACACAGGGACTTAGGCACATTGCTGAAGAGGAAAGTATGAATGCAATGCACTGAGAGCTGGAACTGCCATGTGCAAGGTGTGGACGTAACTAAACAGAGCAACGGAATTGGGTTGGATATACACAACATTCCGTGAAGTTGACTAAGGTGTGTCTGTCTGATGTTCACGTGTCATGGAAATTGTATACGTTTTGTCAATGGATTCATGTTTAACGTCACTGGTTTGAGTTTCAACCATCAAGGACAAAGTGTATCCCACGGGACGACGACGCGGTCCTTGTTGTGCGTTTCCTTCTGGCGAGCTTGGTTTGTTTGGCATCTTACGGTAAGTTGTGTTTCCCTTTGCCGCGAATGGTTGATCTGTGTTTTTCCTCCACTTGTGGTGTATCGTGGATGTTATGTTCATTGCAATATGTGGTATGTTATGTGTGTTAACAGCAAGTGGTCCGTGGCACTCGGACATCACGTGTGGCGATGGCGGCAGAAGCATCACGCGAAAGGTTGGACGCAATTAATATACCAAGTGGATTTGAAGGTGAGAAGTTATCGTTTGTGATGAAGAGGAAGACGTGTGTATTGGATGGTGTTGAAATAGTATGCACCTTGTCCACTGCCTAGCTGGCTAGCTACACATACAGACAAGGCATGCACTACTCTATGGACTATGTCCTCTTGGTCTGTTCTGAGATGGGCCAGGCATGCACTGCCCATAATGGGTATGTCCCATGTGGCTCATCATAGGAACCATACCTTTTTGGCTTGGTTGAATAGGCACCGGAGTCTCAAACGAGAGGTCGCGGGTTCAATCCCCGCGACGGCCGCAATTTTCTTTGTGGCGAAAACTGGGACAGGAAGCTTCTAGAAGCTTACTAGAGCCTGCCTTGAGGATGGCACTTGGCGGTCTAAGGACGCACCAAGTAGGACTGTAGGTTGAGGTTGGCTCAATTGGAGCCACTACAAGCAGAAGCTTTAGCAAAGCTCTGCAAGCATGAAAGCATGTACCTTGCATACATCCATTTATAGTTCTTGCCTTTGAGACTCCTCACAGAGTGTCCAACCAAAGGTAGACACTAAAGACCATCAAGCAGACTTCGTGAGGTTGCAAACCAATTGAACCTAAAGTGTCGATCCCTCATTCGAGGGTGATATGTTATCTTGGTTGCAATACCAAGAGCGGTTGGCGGCTTCCCATGTCCGGATCCGTTTTCTAGACCGTTGCTATCCGGCGCATTGACAAAGGGTTATGGGCCCACACTTCTGGTTCTAAGGCACGCTTCCAAGACCGAAAAACGCGTGGTCTTAGAGAGCGTACAGGTACAACAAGTACACGAAGATCGGACGGCTCCAATCTGCTTCATCAGCTCCATCGGCTTCTTCAGGTAGGGTGCATACACGTGGCAGACTAGGGGACGAGGAAGAGCTCTGTCCATGTTGGACAAGACCCTTGAGCCCCAACGGGATTAAGCTCTACACCTTTTTTAGATGGTGGTACGACCCCGAGTCCGTTCTCTGACGACGGCACCATCGCCTTAGGCGATCATCAGCGGGAGGGGTATGTAACAGAATCAACTGCACCTTTTGACAACGGTCGCAATCAGCAGCCTCATCACCCTCATCGGCCTCAACAAAGCAGAGTAGCAGCAAAGCAGAGAAGACAAGCAACCGCAAGAAATGGCGGATCCGACTCCAGCCCGCCTTGAGGTGGGTATGTCCAAACTCACGGGGACAGGTTTTCCCTTGTTGAAATGGCAGTTTGAGATTTTCATGAATGTGCGTGGCTACCTCAACATCCTAAAAGGGATCGAGACAGCACCCGCCGATGCGACCGTGACGACGCATGCGGCTGCCCTTGCAGCATGGACAAAGAAGAACAACATGGCTCTTGCCATTCTTGTGAATTCCATCAACGAGACTCAACACTCCTACATCACAGGATGCACGTTGGCTGCCGAGGCCTACGCAAAACTCGCATGCGTGCATCAATCAAATGCTCTAGCAAACCGACTCTTCATCTTCCAACGGTTGATGTCGATGAGGGTGAGCGAAGGAGAATCGATACCCGCATTTTTGCTGTCGTTCGACAACGTGCTGCAAGAGGTCCAGCAAATGGAATGGAATCTTGACTCCAACATGCGTGCCATGATCCTTCTAATGGCGCTGCCGGAAAGCTGGTGGTCCTTGATCACCGTATTTGGCGGTTGGAAGGAGGCGGATCTGATGTATGAGGCTGTCGCCGAACACGTCCACAACGGGTCCATGGGACGCAGTGGCAGTGAGGCAAACCTTTCAGCCTATGCATCTCGCTTCGATGGAAAAGGTGCAAGCTCTCGCTCCAGTCAAGGCAACAGTGGAAGCGGTGGCGCTGGAGGGAAAGGCAATGGTGGCGGGAAGAGTTCCAAGAAGCCCGGCAACTGTCACAACTGTGGCAAGGCTGGGCACTGGGCTAGGGACTGCCGTAGTCCCAAGAAAGAAGGCGGAAACAATGGTGGAAATGAGAAGAAGGAGCTCACCAGCATGATGGCCAGGGGGCTGCCCATGAAGGGCGCAGCGATACTTAGGCCCGGGGCATTTGCCCTTGACTCGGGCACCAACCACCACTCATCAAAAGAGAAGGGTGGATTTGTCTCCATGGCCGAATCTGTCATGCGCATCAAGTGTGCAAACGGCGGCGTCGTCCAAGCCATGGGCGAAGGGGACAAGGTGATCACGTTCAACTTGAATGATGCGGAGAAGGCAGTCAACCTTCAAAAGGTGGTGTACATGTCCTCCTTTGTAGCCAACTTACTGTCCGTCTCACAAATCACCGACAATAACATGACAGTGGTGTTCACCAACAAGGAAGCGGTGGCCCTTAAAAATGAGGACATCCAGATTTTGTACACCAAAGACGATCTCGTGCTTCAAGTTCCAAGAGTCGATGGCCTCTACGCGCTTTAAACCAAAGTCACCAAGGCGTTGGATGAGGGACTTGCATGTGCCACCAAGACAGTGGCACCTGAGCCAAAGGATGCACCACGAGCGACCGCTGCAACTGCCATATCAACCAAGGACAGTGATGCTGAGCTGTGGCACCGACGATTTGGCCACGTGGCCAACAGCACATTGCAAAACATGCAGGAGCAAGAGGTAGTCCACGGCATGGAAGGGTGCACCATGAAGCATGACGAAAGGTGTACATTGTGTGAACCATGCCTCCAAGCGAAGGCAAAGAAGAAGCCATTCGGAAGAGGAGGTCAACGAGTGCAGCACGTCTTCGAACTCATACAGAGTGACGTGTGTGGACCCTTCGGCACACCGTCTCATGGAGGAAGCAAGTACTTCCTGACCTTCATTGATGACCACAGCCGCAAGTTGTGGATCTACTTCCTCAAAACAAAGGGAGAGGTCAAGGAGAAGCTCCTCCAGTTCTTTGCCATGGTGGAGCGGCAAACGTCCAAGAAGGTGAAGACGTTCCGAAGTGACAACGGGGGTGACTACGAGGCATGCAAGCCTTGGCTCAAGCATCATGGCATCTGCCATGAGCAAACCACCTCTTACAACCCCCAAAGCAACGGCGTTGACGAGAGGATGAACCAGACCCTATTCGGCATGGTGCGAAGCATGCTCTTCGACACCAAGCTCCCACCTCGCTTTTGGGTTGAAGCAGCAACAACGGCTTGCTACCTCTTGAACCTCACACCAGCGACCGCCTTGCGGAAGCGTGGAAGGGAGCAGGAAAAGCAGCTGAAGACCCCAGAGGAAGCATGGTCGGAAAGGAAACCCAATGCATCTCATCTGAAGGTGTTCGGGTCAACTGCATGGGTGAAGATCCGGCCGGGAGAAGGTGGTGGCAAGCTCAACGCATGCGTCAAGAAGTGCATCATGGTTGGGTACGACACGTCACACAAAGCCTATCGGCTTTGGAACCAGGCAGTAGGAAAGCTCGTGAGGAGCCGCGACGTCGTGTTTGACGAACGCACCCTTCGAAAGGGAGAGCTGCTGGTCCCGACCCTCACTCCCAAAGCGGGAGAGTGGATAGTGTTGCTTGATTCCGGAGACCAAGCGCCCAACAACTGGCTCGCTTTGCAAGCAGGTGGTGGGAATGGGAGAGCAGCTATGGAGAATGACGCAGAATCTGACATGGATGCGGATATCAAGGCGTCCGGGGCTTCCGATTCTGACTTGAAGTCTGACGACTCTTTTGGTGACGACGACGACAACGACGACAAACCACCACCTGTGGAAGCACCAGCACCAAAGAAAGAAGCCGCACCACTACCCTGGCGCAGTTTGCAACCAAAGAGAGCACCTTTGCGGTATGAGGATGATTGGACCGGCCTTAGCTGGTCATGCATGGCTCAAGGAGAGCCATCCACAGTGGCGGAGGCGATGAATGGCCCAAATGCGGCCAAGTGGAAGGAGGCAGTGGATAGCGAGCTCGCGTCCATTGCCGAGAACGGCACGTGGGTGCTGGTGGATAGACCCGACAAGGCCCACGTGGTGGGATCCAAGTGGGTCCTCTGAGTGAAGGAGAAGCAAGATGGCAGCATCAACAAGTTCAAGGCAAGGGTAGTGCCTAAGGGGTTCTCTCAACGCCCGCGCTCCGAGTACGATAAGAAGTTCGCGCCCGTCGTGACCTTTGCCTCCATCCGCTCTCTCCTTGGCATTGCAGCCGCAAAGAACTTGGAGATACACCAGATGGATGTCAGGACAGCTTTCCTTTATGGGAAGCTTGACAAGGAAGTGTTGATGGAGGTGCCCGAAGGATTCAAAGCTCCCAAGGGCAAGGTGTGCAAGTTGGTGAAAGTGCTCTACGGGCTGAAACAGGCCCCAAGGATGTGGTACAAAGAGCTGGATGGTTTCATGACCGGCCTCTCTTTCGCGCATTGCCAGAATGACCCGAGCATGTACGTGTGCAATGATGGGAGAGGGCTGATGCTGGTTGCACTGTACGTGGATGATCTGATCATCTGCTCGTCTTCGGTCGAGCTGCTGGATGAGCTGAAGTTTGACCTCAGCAAAAGGTTCAAGATGAAGGACATGGGTCCTCTCGAGTACTACCTCGGGATTTCCATCCACCGCAACAGAGTAGCAGGCGCCATCAAACTCAACCAAACCAAGTACATCGGTGAGGTACTGAAGCGCTACGACATGGAAGACTGCAAACCTGTCAGCACCCCAATGACGACCGA
Organism: Penium margaritaceum; assembly: GCA_023375785.1. NCBI lineage: Eukaryota > Viridiplantae > Streptophyta > Zygnematophyceae > Desmidiales > Peniaceae > Penium > Penium margaritaceum. The sequence goes on along the minus strand of SZWC01011478.1, from coordinate 397 downwards.
CACAAATCTGAAAGCCTCCATGTCGCCAAGCAACAAAGCAGAACAAAGGGAGATGTAAGACGTCCCGTACCAGTCCGCCGTGGGTAGCATCATGTATGCCATGGTAGGGACTCGTCCGGATATCTACTATGCTGTGGGACAAGTGAGCAGATTCGTGGCCAACCCTAGGCCACAGCATTGGCAGGCAGTCAAGCGCATCTTGCGCTACCTGCAGAAGACACGTCACATGGGCCTCGTCCTTGGAGGCCAAGAAGAAACGGAACCCCTTTTCCTGAAGTGCTACACCGATGCTGACTGGGGAGGAAATCTCGACGACAGGAAATCCACCTCTGGATACGTGTGCATCTTGAATGGCGCTGCCATCTCATGGGCCAGCAGGAAGCAGGATTGTGTTTCC